>PVJA010021935.1:0-34910 GCA_004027025.1 Myocastor coypus
GGCAAAACTAGGCCGGTCTCAGAGCCAAGATCCACAGCCCAGCTGCCACTCCCGCTGCTGAGGAAGGCTCAGAGATCACTTCTGCTGAGTCAAATCTTTCTTCAGGGATTTAGACAACAAATGAAGCTCTGAGAAGTAGAAATGCCTTTGGGCAGTTCTTTGGAAAACAATGCAGTGGGCCTTTTTGTTATTTTGTTCCTTTCAATAAATTCAAAGATGGAGACCCCACCTTCAATGCAGACCTAAGTCACCCCGGAAGAACTTCCTAATTTTGGTCAAAAAACTGTGGGTCTACAGAAGTGAAAAACTGAGAAAAGGAACAGTAAGGAAGAAAATGTGCTTCAACATACATTTCTAAATGAAAGACAGATGCATGCAATTTTCCATGCCAGCGAGGCTGCTGTGTATAAACAGGGGGAGTGCAAGGTAAACTACCAGGAAAATGACTGAGCTGGGCAAGAGGAGCAGAGGAGATCAAGTGTTCCGGAGTTATTATGACTCAATTACAGCCAAGTGCAGGGGTGCTTCCAGGCGATCCCCTCGGAGCTTCAACCTCTAGTGCAGGGTGACCCGGGGAGGACTTGGGGGAACAGGAGCCAGGATAGTCCAAGAGACTCTTACTATGTCTAGCCCGCATACATGTCCTCATTTTTAAGTCAGAAAAAGCACTATAACCATTTCAGAAACTGCCTCAGCTGAGCAATGAATATTTTAGAAAGAAATCCCCTCTCTCTGTTACTTCCATGCTTCCTGCACAGATTTTCACTAAGTCCCTACTCTGGGAGAAAGCAGTGGAGGACAGAGAGGGCGAAACAACGGACAGAGATACCAAGTTCGGGAGCACACTACTCCTAGGAGATGCAACTATGACCTAACCAACATGACTCAGGCTTCAGCAAACTTGAAGTCAAAAGCCAAAATCAGGACTGCTACACAGGACTCTGTGCTAGTAGAGACCCTAGTCCAGACTTGATTGCAAAGACATAAATAAGTATATTTTAAAATTAATATGCCCCATTTGTGATGGGTAAGGTTAATGGTCAATTTGGTTGACTTTGATTAGAGAAGTACGCTCTGGGTGTGTCCTGATGAGTCTTGGAGCTTGGTCTGGGGTCTGCTTCGGCCCCTCACACCATCCTCCCTGCCACTGACCCCTGCTCTGCTTCCCTCTCTCCATGAAGTAGATGCTTTCCACCACAGCCCTTGGAGCCACGGAGCTAGCCTACCCCGGGCTGAATGTTCTGTAACCGTGAGTCAGTGCCCCTCTCCTCCTGGAAGCTGTGGGTGTTGGGTCTGCTATCCATCAACCTGAAATCTGTTATTCTCTTCCCCGAGTATTTACGTCTTGTTAATATGATGGGGAAGATAAAACCCTGAGGACTTCACAAGGTAAAATATTTAGTTTGCACTTTTATATATATTTCCAAAACCGCCTCCCCAATTCCATTGCTAGGTGGACACTTGGTAGGAAGTGTCAGCTGGGCTTCAGGGCCACAGCTTAGTTGTACCAGATCTGTCCCTGACCCCCTCTAGCTCCACAGGGGCATGGGCGCTGTTGTTGATGCCTCATCTCTGCTAAACACAAGCTTTTCCTGTGGTTCTTGGGCTTCTCTGGGGCTCAGCTGTCTGTTGATGTCTCCCCCTTCCAAATGTCTACAGAGGGATCAGCTTACTAGTGGAACGACTGCTGACACATCAGGAGCCACTGGCCAGAGTGCATCACACTGTCCACGCATCAGGTTCTCCCTTGACCCCAGCAACTCAGCACCTGCGAGTGTGAGCGTCCACCACGTGCCAGGAGTGACCACTGGTAGCCCCCAACTTCCTGGCTATGCGGTCCTTGGTATTTTCACTAAGAAACAACTGCCTTTAGGTAGACACAAGCGGCAGTGTATGCTCCCTTATTATAGCCCTACTTTCCATGTAAGGCCACTTACTTGGATGGACAAAAGTGCTGTCTTGGGTAAGTATTGCAGGATTTTTATTAACAGGGAACTGTGAACTTCAATTCTTCTATTTTTATAAATAGTCACAGGGCATGTACAAAAATTAGATGCCTTTCCCTACATCAGGAGATAAAAGCTGAATCTGTGGATATCCTTTACACTGCTCTTTCTACTGCAAACTTTACTGTGTGTTCTCAGATTATGAAGAAAATAAAACAAATTTATTTTAATATGATGACATCCTGCCGCTGTGAACAAACGACACAATGTCACCCACAATGTGCAAGTGCTGATCAGTGACGCTGTGAGCTCGATCAAAAGTGTTGTCCCCCAAAACCTGTGTCCTGAAGGACTTGGGAGAGGTGACTGGATTCTTGGATGTGCTAAGGTCATGACACGTGTTGATCTGCCAATAGGGTCATAATTTGGTGCCATCCTTAGCCAGTGATGGAATTCAGTGGGGCTCACTGGAGGCGATGGATCATGCGGACATGACCTGGGGCCTGTGCCTGGTCCCCGGCTCCTTCCTTTCTGCGGCTGCTGTCCCCTCACTCTGCTTCTCAGCTGCATGAGGTGAGCCCCTTGACTCCAATGTTCTACTGCACCTCAGCCTCACAGCGGCGAAACCAGCCATCAGAGACCAAAACCCTCAAAGCCACTAGACGGTGTAAGTCCTTCCCCTCCTACTGTTTGTAGTGGCTATTGGCACAGAAAGCTGACTCACAGGAGTGCACAAGCTGAACGTGGCACTGGATGGAACACTACTGTGTGCGACAGTAAGGGAATGCAGCATGGACACGTGGTGCCACACAGTGGCCTCAGTCATGTGGCCAGAAGTGAGCACAAGAGACTGGGACAGGCAGCACCTGCTCAGGAAAATATCCAGAAGTAGAGATTTGTGGAGATAAACAAAGGGTGATCAAATACACAGTGAGTTTTTACATTTTTAAAATTATTATAGTAAAACACCCATTGCGATTAGTCCCCTTTGAACCCCTCTCCGTACACCTATCCCAGGAGTTGGGCCACTATGTGAAGCAGTGCTGAAGTCCTGAGTGTCTTTAGAGGCTGAGGTCAGAAGTGCCACCCAACAGCAAGGCAGTGCCTGAAAACATTACGTGGGTCTGTGCCCACCGGACTTGCCAGCTCTGGCAGGGAGCAACGTCTGCCTCTTCCCCAAAGTCAAAATCACCACAACAGGTAGATGCTGCTCATCCAGGCTGGGCCCGGAAGCAGCCACAGCAGTGTGACTAACTGCCGTGCAGCAGGCTAGCGCTGGCCCGAGACTGCTCGCAGAAAGAGGAATGGCCACGAAACGTCACCGAGAGCGCCTGAAGACGCGGCAGTGGCCTAAAACTGGATTTTAAGGTCGCTTGTACTATTTTGTAAGCTTACTAAAAATCATTGAACTGTGTTTAGAACGAGTACATTTTGTGATAAATAAATGATACCTCGATAAAGTGGCTAAACCATAAGCATGCACGCAGTATAACTGCACATGTGACATCTTCGTGATGAACGTCTCGGTCACTCTTCTCCCGTTGCTGGGACAAACACCTGACATCCAAAATGAGGAAGGAAAGGTTGATTTGGCTCGCAGTCACTGGAGGCTTCAGTCCATATTCGGGTGGCTCCAAGGCAGAGCGGCACACAACAGAAAACAACCTTTTGTGGCGGTGGGCAAAGAGCGAGAGCGAAGGCAGGAGCAGCAGCTCAGGCAGCTACCTTCTCCTCCTTGCTTACGTCGAAATGCAAATCACCGGCCCCAGGGGAGGTGTAGCACCCACACCCACAATGACCAATCACCAATTCCATAAGCCGCCCCACGACTGCATGAGGCTCTGGGGGGACCCCTAGACACACACCGTAACACTGAGCTTACCTGTTTTGCCCCGTTGCAGTCAGTCAGTCAATGGCCACATGAACAATTCCAATGGCAATAAGATGGAATCTGAATAAAACAGCACTCCAGTGCATAAGTGCCAGGAAACTGAATAATACACTTGAGAAATTCGCAGCTCACCATGAGCCAGAAGCCCGGATGCCAGGTGTGCTCACTGATTCCTCCTGCCGTGGAGCCGCCTCAGCTGGCCCGGTTGGCCCGTAGTGGCCCCAGGAGTTCACAGAAGGCCGCAGCAAGCAAAGGGCAAGGCACATGTAGAGGGTGGGGAGCGAGGACGAAGCAGAATAGCCTGAGGACGCTCCAGGCGCGCGGGAGAGTGACTGCACTGCCCATCGTCCTTGGCTCGTTGATGTGGCCACGTGTGAGCGTGGGTCGCCACGTTGCACCCAGACCCTGTGACTGCAGAGAGGCCAACAGCACTTCTTCCAAAGGAACATGAAATACAGAGCGCTAAAGACTGGGGGCCCGAAACAAAATATTTTTGCCAAATTAAGAGAAATATTAACTTTGAAATTAAAATAAGGTTTTCACCTTCATTAAAATGAATATCGTTCTTTGTAAGCTCAAAGCTGGTCTCCCTCCCTGCTGTCTGTCATCACCAAGACTGGAGAAAGCAGCGGGGAGTCTGCAGACGGCCTGGCTTCTCCATATCATCCCAAGCTAGTAAAACTTTTTAAATCACTGAAAATATCAGCTTGCACTGGAGACAGATTCAGTTTGGAAAATTCTCCTTTAATCTTCAGAATGATACTAATCCACTGGAACTGCTTCTAATCTCTACATACTTTCTAGGGCACAACATAAGCATTTGACATCGAGAGGACTTTGCTAACTCTTCCATCTCTCCTTTATCCATTATCCACCCTCATGGCCTCGGGAAGCTCAGTGGCTTCAGAAACCCAGACACTATCCCAGACACCACCAATGCTAGCTTCGGAACACAGTAGGTACTCAAAACTAGTCCTGGAACAAAGGAGGCGAGCGCAGGAGTTCAACAGGGTTGTTTCTCTGAGTGCCCTGTGAGACCTTTCCAGACCAAACAGGCCCTAGGGCTCATGTCCTAACATGGGGCTTCTGAGGCCCCACACTACAGACACTTGAAGTCCAGCGACTCTTCATTGGCAAGTGCTTCCTCATGTGTGGCAGAACGTTTAGCACCACTGGTGGCTTCTAGCCACCAGGAGCCATGCACACCCACCACCGTGACGGTGTCACTACCCACAATGTCCACTGAGGGAGCAAAGTCTTCCCCACTTGAGCACCACGGCCCTAAGCAACTTGAATGATGCAACATCCGGGAAGCAGGAAAAGCAGAGGCCTTTCCCATCGCAATGAGACCGTTCTCCCCCTACCACCTAATTCAGTTCCTTGTCTCACCCAATTAGAAGTGAGGTCGTGGTCACAGGCTGTGTAGGATGCTCTGGCCATTGTGCTAAGCACATCAGATGCACAGTTGTGTTCACTCCTTCAACAACTTCACACATTCAGCTTGGTGAAGAAGTCATCCGTGTTTGGAGATAAAGCCCATTAAGGTTCTCACGACTATAAATTGATTTGACCCAAATTTTCCAAACTAAAATAAATGTTCTTGATTACTTTGTTGTCTTAAGAAAAGGACAGTCTGCTGGAGTCATCTGTATCCTGAACTCTAGAGGCAATTCACTGGTCATAAGGGCCTTCAATTATAATGACGGACAGGTCAGTGCCATCATATTCCCACTGCAGGAAAACCGTTTGAAGTCTATGAGACAAGGAATTAGAAACATACTCCAAAAGGAAGAACAAAATCTGTGTTTTACAGGGCACCAGATGAATCTATGCAGTTCTTCCACGCTGCAATATACGCCACAGTGGGAAGAACGCGGGGAGAGAGCAGTAAAATCACAGTGGAACTTTCTGTAGGAAAAGGGGAAATGGAATCAGAGGGGATGGGAGGGCTTCTCCGTCCAGGTTTGACATAGGCAATGCTGGAGTAAACATTGCTGGCATATTTTTAGCCTTATTATGGCAAATGGACCCTGCTGGGTCACATGGACAAGTTTCTAATCCAATATGAGTCAAAAAGGCAGAGGAAAGTGCCCTGGGAAAGTTTCCCCCTGCTTATATGCAGCGGAGAATGTAGAGCATTCCCCTGTCCAGTCTATAATGAAGATGAAAGGCAGGTTCCCCTCCCATCTGCCATCTGGGGGTGTGGCTAGCATTCCATCCCTCCTCCGGCTGGGGCCTGATCAGGCCAGTGCAACATGTTTTTAAGAAAGAAAAGAAAGAAAGAGAAGAAAAGCCCACAGATTTTACTTAAGTGTTTCACAGCATGAGCTATTTCAGTTCCCGCTATTTTTAACTCAGTTAACAGAAAATATTTTTCACCCATTTCTTAGAGGAACCAAAATATAAGCCTGCAGGTTTCAGAGTCCAGACTTCTTGCAGGTTCAAGGTAATGTCTTATTGCTGCTATTGCTTTGATGGGTCAGCCTGAAAATATTTGGACAGTGTGGTCCATACTTGAAAGGTTGTATGGCTTCCTCAGCCATGGTAGGGCGTTAAGACTTGGGCCAATGACCGTTGAGAGAAAGCTGTTGTAAAAGTCTGGATGGCTTGGAATTCTACTTGGATTGCACAAGACCCTAGCACAGTCTTTCACAGAGAAGCTCCTGCAAAAAGGGGCATTGCCCACCTATGGTCTCAGCACTAGTGAAGCTGGAGAGGGCGTGGGGAGTTAAGGACAGCATGGAGAGCGACCGTCCTGGAAAACCGGAAAGAAATATAGATACATACATGTACACACACACACACACACACACACACACACACACACACATGCATGGGCATGCATGCAGAAGTTCTTTTCTACCTCTTCTTAAACCTTAACAAGCCAAAGAGCCAAAGAATAAGGCAGGTCTAGATTGTGACATTGGCCTTGACTTTGACTGACAGACAAGCACATATGACTATTTTCACAAATTTACATACATTTACACATATGTACACTTATTCATATATTAATTTCTGAAATTTATACCTATGTATGTATACATTTCAAACCGTTTCAGTCTTCTAAAAGGATCAAAAATGGATTACATTCAGAAGGTGACATTTCAAACAAAACATTTCATAGATTAGCATTTGAAATGCTATTTATAGTGTAATTATTCATATTGTGGTGCAGTGGAGTCAAAGCCCACAGTCATAGACCATTCTGTCTCCCAGGAAATCACATTTTAGAAGGTTTCTTAGAAACTTATGGATCAAGCCAGATGAAGTTACTTTCCCAAGTAGCTGCATTCCAACACCCACATCCAATGAATAAAGGAGTAGTTTCAAATTTTCCCAGTTGAAAAATGACGACCTGCGTTTTCATGTTTGGACTCTCATAGAAGCAAGGGATAAGCAGGTAAATGAGCTCCAGATGTGGCTTGCTGTTCTTACAAAAGCAACTCCGTGGCACAGCCACCAACGTGGCACCCACGTGGAATGCCCATTGCCTTTTATCCAATAAGCCCCCTGCTTTCCACCTCTTCCCGCAACAGGCTTTCCTTGTTGTACTAGTCATTCCTTTACACTTACCCTGTTTCTGTAAGCGTTGCTCTTTCTGCCCTGCATCAAGCTACTCCAGCTCGCCCCAGATGATTCACAGGGCTCCAGTTCTCACCCACTGGCTGCAGCCCTTTGGGGCCTGTGGTTCTGTGGACCTGCTCAGGGCCCACCAGTTTCTTGGCATTGAGTCATTATGAATTCCTAGGCTGAACCCTCCAAAGATGACCTCAGTGGCTATGAATCAGTGTTCTTCACCCTCAGAGTGATCTCTTCACAGTTCTTACTACTGAGACACACGACAAGAGACAGAGCTTTGTTTCACGCTGCCCTGTCATCTCCAAGTGGGAGATGTTACTCTGAAGAAGACTGCATCCTACAGGTGAGGCGAGCCTGTGGCAACTCGGCCAGATAAGAAACGGGAATGCAACAACCAGGGCAGTGGACAAGAATTATTTGCAGTGGCAGCCATTAAGTGTGAGCCGCTGCTGAAGACAAGAAGTTAGACTTCACTTAATGGCGAGCACCAGGCAAGGGTTTGCAGTGGAACAATACCGGCACTCGGACGACCTTAATAACCAACAAGCAGCCAGGAGACTTGTTCTGAAACCCAGCAATCCCTTCTGCATGCGGCATGCACTACTGTTCCTATTGGCTCTAATGCAAACCACTGGAAGAAAATTCCTTTTTGTTTAGGCTCATTGCTTCTAAAGTATGCAGAGCTGCTAACTTACAATGGGAAAGCAGTTGATGGTCTCACTGGCTGTGCCGATAAAATATCAATTCAGACGGATTTCTATTTACATGAACGGTGTCTGTTCTGGCCTAGCTGTCCTATGCAAATGGCACTGGCCAGCCGGCCTGCGGTTCTAATATCCATCCTCCTTGGGGGCACCACCACTCGACCACAGGAAAAACACAGTTGCTGCAGGAATGAGAAGGAAGATGGCCGGAGAGAGGACCTCCTGGTGCCTCAGAGCCGAAAGCACCTCCAAAGCGTTCCGGCAGTGCCAGACCACCCTCTCGGAAGGAATTTAAGAGAGAACAGGACAGTTGTTAGCGGTTGTTTGAGATGAACTAAGTTCTCTTCCAACCCTGTGATGCAATACAATGACCTTATGCCAAGTGGCTGCTCAGCATCAGATGAACAGTGTGGCCCTTGGCTTCATGAAAAAGAAAGCTCCGGATGGTGCCTGGTTTTGCAGGATGCTGAGAAACAAAGGACAGAACATGCCTTGCAGCACTACGTGGTCAAATCATCTAATCACCGTCTTCACCCAAGTGGACGATCCAAGATTATTCCTCTTTATCGTGTGCCTCTGTGGAGTTAATTTATGTGCAGAGCCAACCAACTCATTTATTAAACACCGTGTGCAAGGCGCAATCACCAGGTGATCAGCCTTCAGGCGACTGGTGGCAGGGACTAACTCATGAGTGGGTTAATCTATTGATGATGTCATAATTGGGTAGCATTTGGGAGGTGACAGGAGCAGGCAGTGAGACCTAGTTAAAGGGAGGAGGTGACTGTGGGTGAGGCTGTGACCTTAGGCACCGTGCTTGGTGCCCGACGAAGCCCTTTCCCTAGCCTGGATGGCTCTCTTTCTCTTTTCCTTGGGATAAGCACCCATCCTCTGTCAGTCCTTGTGCCTCCCTGCAGTACCAGAGAGCAAAAGAGCCACCTCACTGTGGACTGCAAACTCCAACGCTGTGAGCCAAAATGAACTTTGCTCCTTTTAAGTTGTACATGCCAGGAATCGGGCCTTAGCTATGAGAAGCTGACTCACAAAACAGTCACTGAGGAAAAACACTGCACTCCACTGAGCTGAACACTTGAAGATGTCGCCTTGGGAAGGAGAAAGGCTGGAGAGAGGCACAGCAGGGAATCCTCCTGAGGCACCCGGTCTTTCCTTTCCTCAGTGGAAAATGCCATTAACTTGTTCTGACGAAGGAAGCCCATGGTGGCCGCATTCAGACTTTTCTCAACGCGCTCCTAATGGCTTCTTTTGGAGAAAAAGGCTGTAGGGAGCTGACAGCGCAAGAAAGTGCCAGTGCAAACCGGAACCATCTGTAGAACGAGCGTGGCCCGGAGCACAAGGTGCGCCGGGGTGCTGCGCCTGCATTGCGCGCTCGCTCCTTTACCGCCTGTCAAGAATGCAAGGACAATGAGTGAGCTTTCTCTCAATATAGCAAAATACCAGATGCACACAACTGGCAAAAAGTTGGGGGGAGTTCATTTTGGCTCACGGTTTAGGAAATTTCAATCCGTGCTTGGCTGGTCGATGGAGAAGCAGAACATTGTGGCAGAGAGCGCAGGGCGAAACGAAGATGCTGATGCGACAGCAGCCAGGAGACAAAGTGAGGAAGAGAAAGAGCAGGGTTCGCAACATCCGCTTCAAAGCCACACCCCTAGTGACCTCATTTCCTCTACTAGGCCACACCTCTTAAAGGCTCCGCCATTCCCTATGGTGCCGCGTGGCAACCAAGCCTTCAGCATGGGACCCTGTAGGGAACACGACGCACCGGACGTCCTGGCAGAATGGCCTTCAGTAGTTACTTGTTGATGCCTAGCAGTGTGTGACTCTCTTATTATGGAGCAAATGCAACACAGATAAGGTTTAGTTTTCGAGAAACAAGATCTTAGGGGTTTTCTTTAGGACAGCTGCATGTGTGTTAAATACAGGAAAGATGAAAATATAGATAAGAAAATAAAAAAGAAAATTGAGCTTATCAAAAGACATACATTTGGGACCAGCGAGATAAGTCAGTGGTCTAAAGCACATGCTACTGTTGATCTTAGCCAAAAGGCTGAGAAGCGACATTGTACTCTGTAGAACGATTGTGAGGACAATATGCAATGTCAACTTTCAAAGAAAAGAAAGGGAAAAAGAAAAAAAAAAGGTGATGTTGATTTAGAAGGGTAAATGTTTCATTGTTTGATCAAACTTATATACCTGTATGTATTAATCTAAACTGATCTGATGATGAAAATATGTAATATAACCATTGTTAAATTTAAAACAATAAAAAATATTAAATAAAATAAATAATAAAGAAAGAAAGGAAGGAAGAAAGAAAGGAAGAAAGAAAGAAAGCACATGCTTAGGCAAGCTTAGGCAAATGCAGGGACCACGGTTCGATCCCCGGCACCACATGATGTACCAGTTCCGCCCTCCCAGGGCAGGCTGAGCCAGCCACCAATAAATAAATAAACAAAGAAATAGATTTGAAGACAGCAACATAATAGCCATCATTCAATTCATTTAGTCTAATGTGAAGTTCTGTATTTTTTGTAACTTGTCAGTAGTAGTAGTAGTAGTATTTGTATGCTCTTTATTTTTAAAAATACTTACTTATGTATTTGGCAAAGGATCTTAATACACCGCTCAAACTTGCAGTGATCCGCCAGTCTCGGCCTCCCCAGCGCTGGGATTATAGACCTGCACCGCCATGCTCAGTGTGGGAGACTGGCACAGTGCCCCTGGGGCTCCGGGGCCTCCATGGCATGCAGTACTGCGGATTGGGCAGGGTCCTTGTGCTTGCCAGGCGGGCACTCAGTCTGCCAAGCTACCTCCCAAGCACTATATTCTCTTTTTAAAATGAAAAACTAAAGTAAGGAACTCAAACAAAAAAAAGGCATTTTCAAAACGAAGCTGGATTTGGCAGTGGAAGGAAGTAAATAGTCCCAACCTGGGACAAGACCCACCGGGGCTGGCAGTGGACGATTTGGGAGACGATGGAGCTGCGGGAGTGTGACACCTCGTGAGATGCCCCCGGCCATGCCAGCACGGGGGCCGCTACCAGATATCTGTCTGTAGAACTCCGTGCCAGGAAGGAGTACACCCGCCAGCATCTGGGAAGCAGGAGGAAGGTGGGAGCCCGAAAAGTAGGTCACCCCATGAGTCACTGGAGGGGCTGAGCAGGAAGTCAGCCATGTGGTGAGCAAAGGTGGGCGAGCAGAGGGAGTGGAAACACGGGGGTGGCGGGCGGACTGGCAGGGCCTGGTGCTAGCGTCCGGCCCCCACCCACCCCAGGTCCCGGGCTGCTGTTCCCCTGGCAGCCAGGCCCGGCATGCAGAGCAGACCTCAGCTCCATACATTCTATGTCATTTCACTAAAGAAGACGTGCGGTGGAAGGATCTGGTGTGTCATGCACACTCTTCTTGCTGTTTTAGATGCTTGGAGAATTAGCGAGAGGAATCCTGGTGTAGATCCGCCTGGCTGTGACTGTGCACAGAGCCCACTTACGAGTGGTGAGGCACAGGAAATCTGGGTCATATTTTCACTGCTTGCTCTTTTAAGTGGCTCTGAATATAGCAGAAGCATCCAAGAGAGAAGTCTGGGAGGATCTTGGAGGCTCCGCAGTGAAAGAACTCAGTGAAACACAGACCATCGCATGGCCCAGCGGCTGCAAGGCAGAGAGATCAGAATTCTCTGAGGACCAGAAGTGTCCCTGCTATCCTTTGAGGAGCAAACATGGTCCGTTATCCACGATGGGAAAGGAAGCCTGTTCTTGGCCACCCGAGGCTGCGAAATGCCATCTTGTCCATGGCCATCTAAGGGAGGTCTACACAGAGCTCATAACCATTTCTGCTATTATTCATTGGCAATAACAGGCTTTATTAAGAGGAAGACAGCTTCAAGGCATCCCTGAGGACTATGGGGAGGGTTAGGACCTGTCACGCAGGTTCACTCATTTACCTTGAAGGCAAAATAAGGCGATGATGAGGGATACGGACAGGGCAGGGTATCTAGGTGTGTACTCCAGGTTCTCCTCATGAGCAGCTTGGGGACCTCGCATGGGTGCCTTTGATCCTCTGTCACTCTATCATAGCTAAAAGGGAAATGATGACACACTCAACCTCGTGCGTTGCTGGGGGGATAAGTGGTCAGTGCACAGGAAGTGCATCGGACTCCCTGTCCCATGTTCACTGCTCTGAAGTGTCAGCCGCAGCCACCTCCTGGACACCTTCGGCTCTGGGACTGTCACTCTGTGCGCTGGACGCATCACAGTGGACAGTGAAGGTGCACCGCCGCCCAGATGTTTACCTCCCTGCAAGAGAAGACAGACAGGTGAAAGGGAGCTACACGCTGCGACACTGGGCTGGGAGAACAGAGAAGAGCAGATGGAGAGTGTGCAACCACCTGCAGTAGGCAGGGAAGATGCAAGGAACGGACGGCGAGCTTTAGACTTGGAGTTGTCGGTCACAGGAACCAAGTTAGTGTGTTCTAGGAATAGCAGGAGGGACCAAAGAGATTGGAGTGAGTTCAGAGCAGCCTGGGCGACATGGTGAGTTCAAAGACAGCCTGGAGCACATACCGAGACCTTCTGTCTGTCCATCCACCCATCCATCCATCCATCCATCCACCCACCCACCCATCCATCCATCCACCCACCCATCCATCCATCCATCCATCCATCCATCCATCCATCCATCTATATTTAAATGTTCAAAATTAGAAGTTGAGGGGCTGGGGTGATAGCTCAATGGCATAAGCACCTGCCTGGCAATCTCAGGGCCCTGAGTTTGATCCCAGGTACCAAAACAAACAAATAACAAAAAAAAAAAAAAAAAACTGTCGAAGCTATTTTATATATATTTTATTGTTTTGCTAGGATATTCCAAAATATCCATTATAATTAGAAGGTAAATATATAAACAATAATTTATTTTTATATAAATCAAAATATTTAAATTAATCTGAAAAGGGTTTGAAGAGAATAAAATATTTAAAAAAAAACTGTGCTTAGAGGACAATGTGCAATGTGTCAATTATTGCGGATGTACTACTAAGGTGTTGTGAAACTATCATATTGATATTTCTTTTTAAAAGTAATAAAAAAAACTGTTTGGCAATTCTAGCCTACAGTGTTTGCATAACCGTCTCTGTACACTCTCATCCCATCATGCCTGCAAGTGTGGCGCCGTGTGCTAGTTACTCTCTCCTCCTGGCACCCACTGCTGACACCCGCAAGTGAAATGAGGAAATGTCAGTTAGGCTCATGGTTCTAGGTGTTCAGTCCATGGCTGACTGGCTGCAAGGTAGAAGCATCATGTTGGAAAGAGGACCTGCAGCCCTCGCCACTCAGGAAGGTGAGAGCAAAGAAATGAAAGGGAAGATAGCAGTACCCTTCCAAGTCTTATCTCCAGGAACCCAGCTCCTAGAGTGGAAGCCTCCGCCTAGCAGCGCAGCCATGACTAGTCAATTGCTGAGTGCACTGATGACTGAATGTAGCCTTCCATGACTGGGCCCTCTCCAAGGGCACCACCTCTGCACAACGTAACACCATTAGAGGATGTTTAAGATTGGAACCACGCCTGGCAGCCATTGTGCCCTACTGTTATGAATACCATGGACAGCACTTCCTAGACCCATGAAATGGACCCCAGGGAAGGCCAGAAGATGACTGTGGGGTGCTGCTCACAGACAGTATTTGGTCTCCAAGGTTCATTTGCATTCTAGCTTTCTGAGAGGAATGGCTGCACATGCTGTCACCAGAACTCTGTCTGATTGCTCTCCTCACCCTGCACACCCACAAATCCCTTCGAGGACAGCGGCATCCTCACACCTTGCCAGCATATGTGGGACAGTGGTTTGGGGTTCTAGGCACAGGTGAAAATGAGACCTGAGCCAGGGTGTAAGTCACCAGGGCAGATGTCTAAGGATCCAGGCTTCACAGGCCAGGAGTTGTGTGACTACCCGGGGCTCCTGCTCCCAAAGACCCTTCCTGTGGGGCCTTGAGTTCTGTGGTCGCTGTGTTCTAACTGTTCATAGAATGATGTTCTCTTTGCCTTTGTGCTTTGCAATAAGGCCCAGTGGGGCCATGGGAAATGGGCTGGTGCTGGGACTCTTAGTCCATCTCTGCAGTCTTTGGGACCACTATCTGTGACTTAGTCAGGACATTCTGGTGCCCTCTGACCTACCTAGCTATGTTCTACTCCTGCCTCGGCCTGGGCAGAGCTTGGGAAGAGACGGTGGGACCAAGCCTGCAGGCCTTGCAGAATCCAACCTTCAACATCCTGGACCACTGCTGAGTGGAGACCAGACTCCAAGAGCCCTCGACCCAGGACTCAGCATACAGCACCTCCCACACAGCTCCCCAGTCCCGGGGATCACCTGTCCTCCTGAGTTGAGCCAGTGGTGGCAGAGAAAGGAGAGGCAGCCTGGGCTTCTCCACACCCCACCCCTGGCCGTAGTCTGAGCATCATAGGCAACGGGGCAGATGCAAGGAGAGGTGCAGCTGGAGCCCCAAGTATGCATGGGGCCTCTTAACGTCAGCTCCCTCCCTGTCCATCCCCGACTCTCTGTCCAAGGCCATCAGTTGTTCCCTGAAGGTAAGGAATCACCTTCCTCCTAAGGTATCTGAGTCTGGCTTGTGTTTGGTTCTTTTGGCTAGCTCCAAAGTTGAGCAATAAAACACAGACTGAAGATTTCAGAGGTGGCATCCATGTAAAACGACCAGCAGTGTCCCTATAGGGCCAGCACTGTATGGCCCGGAGACCTTCACTGGTGCTTCTGAGCTTCCTTCCTTGGGACAGCCTTAGAAAGCCAACCCAAGCCACACTGTACAAGACAGTGGACAAAGGAAAAAGGCCGACATGGGCCTTGCACTGCACGGCCCCCTGCTTAGCATGGCAGGGGCGGTCACATGCTGCATGACACTGCACGGACTACCCAGCAGCCCAATTAAGAATCATGCTAGTCTGGGCGTAGCTCATGGACTGCACAGGAGAGAAGCAGCTGTGTATGTAAATATATCTATTTGTTCTCCTTTGTTTAACTTTGCAATGTTGAGGAAGACTGCCTCAACATTGCAAAGATTAGGCTGGAGACTGAATCAAAATCAGAGCTGAATGGCACTGTCTACACACACACACACACACACACACGCATGCATGCATGCACAATTTTTTGATGAGACACAAGTAACAAGAACCAGCAACATATTTTGGCGCCGGAGAAAACAGTATGCATTGATTATCAGACACGAAGTTAGAAAAAGGGACATCTGAAAAGGTAACGGAATAGTTACTATTTTCATTTCTTTGACTTTGAACTGAATCCTCCCTTAACATGGGCTTCATCATAGAATCTTCTGGACAGGTTTTACTATGTATAGGAGTTTTTGAAGCCAGTGTTTATGGGTGTATAAACTAGCAGTGCAGCTACTAGTTTTTAAAATGATTTAGGTTTTATTCTTTTTTTTTTTTTGTGGGACCAGGGTTCGAACTCACGACCTTGCACTTGCCCAGCAGGCACTTGTGCCTCGGAGCTATCTCCCTAGCCCCTAGTTTTTATTCTTTTTAAAAGTGTTTTATTTATTTGATACAGGGTCTTGCTATGCAGCTTAGACTGGGAGTGATCCTTTTGTCTCAGCCTCCCCAGCACTGGGATTATAGACACATACCACCATACCTGGCTTCTTTTTAGACTTTGTTTTGCACACTTTTTAAGATTGGCACAACTCAGAGTGTCTCCCGTGTATGTCCTATAGCATGTGGCTTATTGACTTTTATTAAACAGCCAGCATCTAATAAGAGTTCATTGAGTTAATTTAAGGTATACTTTGGTAACTGAAAGATTAGTATAGTTCAATTATGAAGAACTTCAAAGTTCAGAACAATGCGCTTCTAACTAGACCAACTCAAATGTTCCTCAATAATTTAAATTCTGTCTATCACAAAAACTCATGAAATTTCTTTATCTCCATCTCATATTACCCCTCCTCAGTTCTTTAAAAAAGTTCCTTGAAAACATCTAGTCTGTGTTTCGGGCAACTGGGTGTCCACGTTACAAGGCTCCACGGGCAGTGATTGAGTCCTGGAGATCCCATTGCCTTCCCCTCCCCCTGCGAGTGTTGCTCATGCTTCCTAGCTGGCGCCGAGTCCGCAACGTCACAGGGCATACTGTGGCTTGTGTTTTAAAACATGCCGTTGTTCTTTGCTCAGCTTCTCATCTATGTGGTTCTCCCTTCTTTCTTTCTTTCTTTTTCTTTTCTTTCTTTCTTTCTTTTCCTTTTCTTTGTTTCTCTGTTTCTCTCTCTCTCTCTCTCTCTCTCTCTCTTTCTCTCTCTCTCTCTCTTTCTTCCTTTCTTCCTTTCTTCCTTTGTCTCCTTCGCCACCTCTGGTTCCTGGCTGAAGCCCTGCTCTCTGACTGCCTTTGCTTGTGCTTCAGCTACTCCGCCTTCCAGGATCCACTTTTGGTTTTCCATTCCAGGGCTCCAGGGGAGCATGCTGTCACCTGGTCCCCTGCTCAAGCAGGGAGGACAGAGGCTTCTTCCCAGATGGCTCCCTAGCAGGGCCCTGTTCAAGATGACCGGAGTTCCCATGCCACAGTGCCACCTGTCCTTGGCCTGCAGAGCGTAGGGTTCAAAGTCGGGTCGGGGTCATGGCCTCAGAGCTCTGCCAAGCATCAGCCATTGCTGTGACAGGACTCAAGAGGACCCTGACCCCCTTCTTCCCATCGCATGAGCTCAGAGGCATTTGGTCTTGCTTGTCAGAAGTTCCGCGGGGAAACAGGAGCAAAAGATGGATGACACATGAAAGAGGACACACTCCGCAGCAAGTGATAGAGTGACACGTGAGGAGGCAGAGGGTGCACAGAGGGGCCTGGGCGAGGTTTTCCTGCTCTGCAGGGCATGGTGTGTGTATTGTTTTGTTTCTGGTTTTTTGCAAAGGCATAGCCATGCTCTGGGGTTCAGAAGAATGGCGGAAGCCTCTAGGACATCCACACTGATGTCCTTGACGTCAGGTTGACGAGACCAAGCGGAGCTTCAGGCTCAGCGTTAGGAGCCATGGGCGTGAAACTCGCACTCTGTAAATCTGCCACATCCAGCAACAATCAGCAGAAAAATGAACTTTCGGTTGTCTCGTTGAGACAATTAACGTCTGCTCACTGGCCCAGAGCACACCGCTCTTCCAAGCAGCTACACTCTCTCTACTTTAGTCTCTTCCCCCTGCCTCCTCCCCAGGAGTCCCTTGGCTGGGAGCAATCTTCCGCACTTCTGCACTTCCATCTTCGCTTTCCATAAAATTTAATGACAGTGTAGTTTCCACGTTTTCTTTTCAAGTCTTATATTATCATATCCAGGCTGCTGTCTACCGAACTTTTTACATATTCGTGCTGCATCTCTTCAACCACGTTGCTAGTTGCCCAAGGGAATTAACGAGCTCTAGCCCAGTACCTGAACAACTTATCCTTGTCACATAACTACATATTTATTTGCTTATTTATTTATTATTATTTTTTGTGGTACTCAGGATCGAACTCAGGACCTTGAACACTTGCCAGACAGTCACTTACACTGCTGAGCTATATTCCCAGCCCAATTTGCTTATTTTTTCAGAACCTTCCTCACTAGAATGTAATTAAGGACAGGGCAGTGCCTTTAACTTTGCCTCTATCTTTGTGCCTTTTTTCTTCTCTGTCTTACTGAGGGTCCCCCTAGGGATGGAATCCAGGGTCTCCTGCTAGGTGCGGGTCCTACCATGGAGCTGTGCTCCCAGGCCCCCAATGTCCTTACCAGCATCAGGAACGGAAATTACAAGGTAACAAGTGCTGAGTAGAGGAATGAACAATTTAGTGAGAAAATCAACTTTCCCTCCTCACTTTCAACAGTAACGTCTTCATCATTTGCTTGAGTAAAAAGGACATCAACCAGAGCCTGCATACGGAGGGAAGGTTTCCCCTTTGTGCTCTTGTAGATACGGACTGAAATCCCCTTCCAACTTGTGGAGTCTTTTTCTGGCTGACAAATGTGAAAGCGTTGAGTTTCCCTGAGCCTCGGGTTTATCTCTTTTTAAGTGAGGATAACAACACCTGCTATATTACCTACGTGTGAAAGAAGACACAGCTGATGAATTCACTGATATGAAATACACACCGGACGGTGTGTGGGTCACACCTGTATCGAGCACTTCCAACGGTGAGAGGACAGCCATCTAAAAAATAAATAGACCAGCACTTAGTGACCATTCCTACTAAAATTAGCTAGTGTCTGGCAACGGCTTCGAGAACATCCTAGTGCGCTTTGCAGATGAGTTGTTCCAACACAGGTCTCTGGCTTTTTGTTACAGAGACCAGGTGTCCACAAAGTCTGCTTGTGATGCCCGCCTGCCTCATGGAGTCCCTTCATCCTGTCACCTCGCAGACAGGAGGACTAGGGACTCAGCCACTTTTCCTAGCTGATCATTGGCCTGATGCCAACAAGAGCCCTAAGTAATTGCTCCCCCAGGTGGCTTCCTCCACAGAAGAGACACACAGCACATCTACCAAGCACCTACTGAGCACTAACCTTCACCCCTAGTTATTGTTTTCTCACCTAGATCTCACTGTCTTCCTATCCACTGGAGCATAGCCTCCTCCTGTTGCAGTTAGAGCTACGGAGCTTTGGAATGTTAAAGCCCAAACAGAAGCTGGTGCCTCCGGGTCCTGCTCTCCCCTCTCCTACTGACTGTGGTATTGGAGACCAGCAGCAGGATAAACTAACAGGATGAGCAGTCTGTGACTCCGGGTCCTCTGGGACTTTGCACACAGAACTAGCTGAAAAAAATATAGGGTTAAATCTCCTTTTATGTTCCCCAAATCAAATGAGGTTTAAAAAATCTGATACTGGACTTCAACAATCTCCTGGTCTGAAATGAAGTTAAGTAATAAAACATGACAAAGAGCACTAGAGAGAAAGCCCTTCACCTTGGCAGTCTTCTGCAGGGCCTGCTCACAATGACCTTCCCTGAAGAACGTCTCTCTCTCTGACCCTCTCTGTGTGACTCTGTCTCTTTCTGTCTCTCTGTCTCTTTCTGTCTCCCCCCTCTCTCTCCCTCTCTTTCTGTCTCTCTCTTCTGTCTGTCTCTCTCTGTGTCCCTGTCTCTCTGTCTCTTTCTTTTTCCCCCCTCTCCCTCTTTCTCTTTCTGTCTCTCTCTCTGTGTATGTGTCTCTGTCTCTCTGTCTCACTATCTCTCTTTGTCTCTCTCTGTGTCTCTCTCTCTTTCTGTCTCTCTGTCTCTGTATCCCACTCTCTCTGTCTTTCTCTTTCTTTCCTTCTGTCTGTCTATCTCTGTGTGTATGTCTCTCTGTCTCTCTTTCTGTCTCTCTGTCTCTGTCTCTCTCACTTTCTCTCTCTGTCTCTCTCTGTCTCTGTCTCTGTCTCTCTCTCACTCTCTTTCTGTGTCTCTGCTCCTCCATCTCTCTCACTCTCCACCTCTGTCTCTTTCTCTGTGTGTCTCTTTCTCTCTGTCTCTGTGTGTCTCTCTGTCTCTGTCTCTCTCTCTCACTCCATCTCTCTCTCTCTCCTTCTTGCACCTTTAACAGGTGTAAGCCCATGGGAAGTGTCTGGGTCATGGAAGCAGGCCCCGATGTCTTGATCCTCCTCTGTCTTCTTCCCAATTGTGAAGCGAGTTGCTTCGCTGTGCCACACATATACAGGCCTAGAATGAGGTACAGACTGGAAGCTCTAAACTATGAGCCAAAGTAAACCTTCTCTCTTTGTAAGTTAGGTGTCTCCAGTTGTTCTGATACAGTAAGAGGAACCTGGCTCACATGAGCACCTTTACTGAACATTCACAGAAGTCCTTCAAGTCTTGTTTGTGTATCTTTGGGAACAAGGGACAATCTATAGCATCTTCACATTTTATTCCCAGGGGGTTTTCTTCCTTCAAAACCTTCTGATACAAAGCTCCCAAGTGGATGTTCCAACAAGGACAGGGTAAAATAGCAAATGTCTTAAAGTGGGTGAAAACCTTTCGGAGAACAAGTACATTCAGCTCTGTGTACAGATTCCCCATGGTTTATATTATCAACTCTGGGTACTGGAGCTGAGGAAACTGCTAGTTCAAAAATAAGATCAGTAGGAACCAGAGCCCAGCCCCTCTGGCTCCATGGTATGTTTTATCGGCAATCACACTGTTCTTCTGGAAAAAGTAATAAAAATATATATAAGCAAGTGTAATAATTATCAAACATATGTACATAAATTTCTCAATAAATTACTAGTCTGTTTCCAGGACCACATTTAGTTTTAAGACTAATCACTCTTACTGTTTGTCATTATCTGAAATAAATGCACCTTATTATTAATACAAAGTTAGATTAGATGGTACATTAAGTCCAACATGATTTTCAACATGTTATTTGGAAGTAAATATGTACTGGAAGTAAATATGTATGAATTTGCCAAAAACATACAGGAGTTCTGCTAGACCTTTCCCCCTTCCCTCAATACCAACGTTTTAAAAAACTAAGAAAACGACAATGGAAGCACTTGGGGAGCTTCCGAGGCCTCACAGACTGGGTGCACTGAGGCGCCATTTCTCTGTGTGCATCCGCATGTGTGTCTCTGTGCCTATGTATTGACCTCAGACGGTTTTATCACATGTGTAGACTCACCTAACCGATACCTTCTACGAAGATCTAACCTGTTCACGCTGCAGAGCACGCAGTAGCACTCTTACCAGCCCTTCCACACCCTCCTCCATCCCTAACCCCGTCAGCCCGTAACCTCTACCGCTATTTCCATGACTTTGGTATTCCAAGCATGTTGTATAAGTGAGGTCATGCGATGTAGCGTTTTAAGCCTGGCTTTTGAAACCCGGCCTAGGGCCCCTCACATGGATCCACGGTCCTGAGGGATCAATAGCTCTTAATACTACACATTGCTCCCGGCAGGGATGCGCCATCACTTATTTAAGCACTCACCTGTTGAAGGACCATGGGGCTGTTTCCAGGGTTTGGCTATTACACATAAAGCTTCCATGAGCACATCAAGTACAAGTTTTTGTGTGAACCTAAGTTTCCTTCTCTCTGGGATAAACGTCCAAGGCTACAATTGCTGAATTGTATGTGAAGGACTTAAGAAGAAACTGCCACTCTTCAATTCAACCAGCAAGCACGATTAATTTTGTCAGCATCCTTGCCAGCCAGAGTTTGGTGTGCTCCCCATGTTTGGCTGTTGTCGCTGTTTTAACCATTAACAGGATGTGGTAATATTTTGTGGCCTGAATTGGCTCTTCTGTCTTTTCATCAGCTATGCTGTAATACTTAAGGTTTAGGTAGCCACAGTCTTAGTGGGCCTGGTGACTGCATAGGCCCGGAGCTGAAGAGCACACTTCCTTAGACTCCACAGAGAGGTAAGCTTGCGTGACATTTGTCCACCTGTGTCTGGCTCGTTTTACTTGCCATTTCTTCTCTAGGTCTACCCATGTTATCGCTAAAAACAAAATTTTTTCTTTCACGGCTAGTATTTCCATCGCTATAAATACCGTATTTTCTCCATCAATTCACCTGTTAATCAAGATTCTAGTTGAGGCCAAAGCTTAGCTGTTGTGAATAATGCTAAAACAAATATGAGAAGTCGGAAGTCCCTCCAACACACTGACTTTATTTCCTGTGGTATACATATACACCCAGTCATGGGCTTGCTGGATCATAAATTAGTACAGTCGTAGATTTTTAAAAGGAAACTGATTTTGCATGTTGGCTATACCCATGTATGTTCCAGGAATCCACTAGTAGAATGGTCCAAGGGCTGAGATAGGAAGTAGGGAAACAGAGACGAGGAGAGATGGACTACCCAGTGGGTGCAGCCAGATGGAAGGATGCTACTTCCCAGAGGGGGCCGTTGTCAAAGGTACGGCATCCCTAGGTTGCAAAATAGCTAAAAGGGAAGATGGTAAATGTTTCACCACAAAGAAATGACCAGTGTTTTAGGTGGTGGATATGTTCGTGACCTATGGGGTCATTACATAGTATGTACATCTGCACATCTATAAATGTGTAGTTATGGTGTCAAAAACATTTAAATCAGACACCTTGGCAAATTATGTGCTCGAATTCCCTATCTTGACCCGACACAAAATAGTTCCCCTTTTAAATTGATATTCTATTATGCTCTCTAGATTCTGAACATTTATATAAAGACTTAATTGTAATCTTTGTGGCCAGAGCAGCTATCATAGCAGGCAAAGGCCAACGGGATGGACCTGTGCTGCAGTCTCTTTGGCTTTGGGAGTGGAAACAGCAGTTTGTGGCCCATGGGCTGACTGTTGGATAAAACCCCAGGGGCTCCTGGTGAAGTGTGGCCCTGTAGGAAGAGGAGCGGGGTGGCCAGGGAAAGTGTCAGATTCGAGTGATAGTCTTACAGCTGCTTTTGACAGGCAAAAGCATGCAGAATAATAATCATAGTGGTAAGTTCAAGGTGTCAGCGGGGAGCGACTGCAGTTACCTAAATACTGTCAAGGCTGGTCCTTCACTGACAGTCTTGCTCTCATGGAACAACAGGAAGCAGGCAAAGAGCCTGCAGAGACAAGTCGTACAATTTTCTCTTAAAACACAGCACCAGAGAATGAAGAGAGACTGTGTCCAGTAATGTTTTTCTGGCTCATGTTTGAGAATCGCAGCACTGACTAACCTTTCTCACAGAAGGACATAGGAGACACCTCTGGAACATGAGGCTGCATGTCCACGTCTCAACAATAACAACAACAATCAAAAGGCCATTCTAGTCCATTTCAAAAGTCTGTTTCACCCTTAGCAATGTTTTGAAATGCTTGAGCCAAGTCTCAGGAACGCAAGTTACCGTTTAGATTGCTCAATCTCATTAGCAAGAACTTTTTTCAAGCAATTAAACTCAGCCTGAAGAAAAAAACCACCATGGTGAAACACAACCAGGCCAGGCTGTAAGTCAACAGCAAGCGAACGAGATAAAACAAAACATCCAAGCACAGCGAGGTGTTTGGAAGGTGGCTTTGCATTTCTGCTTGCAAGGGGCACTCTCAGAGTGTAGTGCTATTTCTGTGGACCAGTGGCCAGGAGTGGGGGCGGCGTCAGGGGTACAAGCGTGACCAGACTGGCGTAGGAATGAAGGTTTACGCACTCGGAGTGCACATTATCTCTCTACTTCAGTCACAAACACACATTGCATTGGCTCAAGCCTTTTCCCACTGATTTCTTACAAATGGGACAGACGCCCACCACAAAGATAGACTATGTACTCTAAAGTTGCTGTGGCAAGTATTACTTATGCCACAGTCTACTGTCGCAACTGGACTTCCACGTGGACATAGGGGTCTATGTTCCTCTGCTTGAGGTTAGGTAGGACGTGACTAGCTGGTACCACTGCAGCTGTGCGGGCCAGGTCATAACACCAGTTTAAGCAGCAGCAGTGGGTTGGACACTCACTCTTGTGACCTTTGGCAGGCCCCATTAGTTGTCTCACTGTCCTGCAGCCATCGTGCCAGGAGGAAACCCAAGCTAGAGGGTGGGGAAGGGTTTCCAGGGAAGGAAAGAGGCCCACCAGCTTCTTCAGGCTCCTACCTTCTCGGCCAGCTTCAGCCATCATCTGGAGCCACACTCAGCCAGCCAGGACTGCCCCAAATCCCGACCCACAGCTACCAGAGCGACCTTAAAGATATATTCTAAATGAAAGCCATAAAATTTGGGGATGGTTTACTCTTCATCAACAAATAATCGGAACACTTATGATCTGTCAGTGCAGTGTGACGGCTTGTTAATTTGCTTCATGCATACACTAAATTGGTGCATGCGCACTGGTGAGATGGGAATAACGACTAAAATAAAGTCTTGTGCATGTGCAAATCTGCCAAAAATGAACCCATTAATCTGGATATCCAAAGTACACTGATGAAAACTCTGAGGAGAAACAGGACAGGCAGTTGACTGCTACCACTTGAGAGTCATGAAGCCCATTTGGAGGCATAAATATCTATATACAGAAGTTGTGTGGCTTAGACGTCAATGTCCCTCAGGTTCTCACATGTGGTGGGAGCTGACCGGATCTCAGACTGCTGCCCTGATCAGTGCACTCACCATGGATGAGCTCAGTAGCTGATTGTACGGTAGGGCAGTGGCCCTGGCTGGAGTGAGGCTGGAGCTGTGACATAAAGGGATGTGTCCTCATTCTGGGCTGCTCTCCTCTCTCTATGTCCACGTCTTAGCTGCCAGACATTGAGCACATGTTCCTTCTGCTGTCTAGTCTTGGAGTCTTTCACGCATAGACTTCAGCGTAAGCCGAAATAACCTCTCCTCCTTAAAGCAGTGTGCGTCGTGTTGTGCATCTGGGGGGCCGGAAAATGGCTGAGAGTGCGGGGTGCGTACGTGCGTACGGGCTGGCATCTGTTCCTAAAACACTTAGAGGTACACCCACCAAAGCGTTACATGTGATTTCATGCTAAGAGTGGCTCAGGTGACCTGGGAGAGATGGAGAAAGAAATTATGCTCGTCTACACTTCGCAGACCTTATCTTTGGACTCCTGAGAATTTAATAAACTGAAATATGTCTTTCTTTATTAAAACACAAGTAAAAAGAAGTGTGAGATAAACAATATGACAAGCAATGTAGATTCAGAGACATCCATTCTCGTTGTAGCTTTGGATTAACACTTGGCACTTCCTCACTTCTCTGGGATTGCTCTGCTCTTCCACGGTGGGAAGAGCGAAGTCTCTGTTACGATGAGTTTCAGAATGCTTCCTTTCCCTCCTTAACTGCATGAATGGCCTCACCTTCAGATCTGTGTCCATCTTACCATTTTATCCTGCAGAGATTGTGCCCTTCAAACTCCTCCATACTTCTACCTGCAACATATACCGCTCATTGAGTCACGTGTGTGTGTGTATGTGTGTTTGCCTGTGTGTGTAAGTTTATCATAAACCTCTGATGTCAAATTGCACATTTCACCCCTCTGTATACCTGTGTATACCATTAAAGTGTGGGCCAGCACTTTACCTAGTTCCAAATGTAATGTACGAAGTCTGTCGTTTGAGAGCCAACGGTTCCTTCTGAGCACCACGGTGCATAAGCATTTATTAATCTACTTGTTCTAGGAACTTGAAAGCACAGATTTGATTTCCACGCCCAGTCATAAACTTATAAAGCCAAAACAACTCCTTATAGAATTATAATTTTCGTAACATGGATTACCATTTTTTGGAGGAAAGGAAATAATTTGTGATAAACTAAGACAATTGTCAGTTTTTTTCTGAAAAAATACATGAATCATTATAATCAAGAAAAACATTAGAATTTATGCTTACACAGTAGAATCTTCCACTCATTGAGAAACTTAGTCTCCAGGTCAGGCTGTGAACATATCCTCTTTTGTTAAGGGCTCTTACTACTAAAAGAGTTCTTATGTCCGAAAGATTGACTTCATTTAGGGGTTAGGACTTGGTTCAGATCAGTTAGAAACAAGGGAAGGTGATCATTTTCATTTAATCAATACCTCATATCCATTCAATTATTTTTCCATGTGACTTTGTTGGCCAATTAAGTAAATACAAGGAAGTATGAGATTGCATAAGCTATAAGTGAAACCAAAGTTTGAGAAGACAATCACTTAAAACTGCTTTTTTAATGACTTAATTAAAAAATTGTCTGCTGATGTTCTGAATGCGTCATTTTTCAGTGAGCTGATTTGCTATGCTTTGGTGCACTCTGTGATATCCCGGTAAGGCCCATAGAGAAGAGCCACGGGGCATGCGCAGGAAGTGGGGCCGCCACAGCGCCGTAGCAGCCTCCCTCAGGGACCCTGCCTCTGAACCAGCTTCAGCCTGGGGCAAAAGGGCTCCTAGTCAGTGACTTGGAGGAGGGATGGCCTTGCGGCAAAGGCTCAGTCACACTCGGTGTCGGCAATGTGCAAGCCAAAAACAAAGTCATATTAGAAAATCAGAAAGGAAATGAACAGTAAGAAAGTTATAACAGCTCCACCGGGTTGGTCTCTTCTTCCACTTGCGTCCACCTGCTATTTAGCTGGAGTCCTTATTATAGCTATTTATAGGGGCTATATAAAAGAATTGTATGAGTTTCCATGCGCACCTATAAGTAACTACTAATATAATTACTTGGCTCCATCAACAGTCAACACAAGAGAGAGGATTGATGCTTTCATCTCACGTTTATAGTCTTCATTAACTGGAGTGTTGGCGGTTGGTGTGGAAGTAAATGCAAATGATCTTTCACCTTTCGGTGAATTTGTCAAGCACAGACTTGTAACAAACAGCCCTAGCTTCTCTTTATGGAAGACCTCAGGGCTGCATCAAAACAAAACATAGGCAAGTCATTGACATTTATTGATGTCCCACAGACGGATCTAATATACCAGCTGCCATACAGAGTCTGCAGTGGCAGCGTATCCAGTCCTTTCCACACCCCTACAAATGGAACAACTGCTGGGTTACAGAGCTGTGTCACAGTGATTCATTATTTACTTTCAGAAAAGGGCCTCTTGAGTGCCTGGTTCAGATGAAGTAACCAGTTCAAAATTCAACCGAATCAAATTGGACCCTATTGAAGACTGCAGTGAGATGGTAAACAGCACGCCCAAGCTTCACATCCAATAACAAGAGCAGGTTGTGCTGTCGACCCAGCATCCTTAATCAAAATCAAGCATAAAGCAACATTCACAGCCTAGGAAAGAAGACAACAGAAACATCATCCACCCCAAATCATCTTTTTAACTAGGTACTTTAAATCCTACCATTCATGTAGCAAGAGATTCCTTCCATTTCAAGGACCAGAAAAATTTCAAATAAACCTAGCTCGAGCTCCAACCTTGGTCCTCCAAAGAGGAAGGTAGGAGTTGGTAGTTACAGTTTGCCATCACTGGATAGGTTGCCATCTGACCTATCACTGGCACCAGAAGGAGAAATATGGTCCTGGGTAATAAATTGTGTGATATAACGCGCGCGCACACACACACACACACACACATGTACACACACACAATGACACATTTGGGCAAACGGTTAAATCCAGTTTCAGTTGTAGCTAGGTCGGCCTGAGTAAAGGACAACCTTCCTCACACTGTCGCAGAGCTCTCTCTGGCTGCCCATCCCTCTGCCTCACTCTTCTCTGACTGCTCTTTTTCACCAGCTAGGAATGCCACCCAGACCGCCTCAAAATGATCTCTGAGTCCTACATTCTCGCTCTTACTCGATGCAGTCAACACCTCAGGAAGAACGCTTCTCTTCCTCCCGTTCTGTACTGATTCTAATAAAGGGTTCTGGGCGTGGGCAGCTCAAGTCCAGAAACCGTGAGCTAGTCTCTGCTGCCGAGCAGAGGAGGGTACCCAAGTTAGCTCACCTAGCACACAAGCACATCCCTGGCACGGAGCAAGAGGAGCGCAGCTGCTCAAAGGGAGAGCTTCAAAGGCACGCACGCACGCACGCATGCACACACACACATGCACACACACACACACACACACACACACACGCATGCACACCCAGAGTTTTCATCTCCTATAATTTGTCATTTTATCCCTTGAAAATAATTATTTCTCTACTTAAATTTTCTCTTTTAAAATTCAAAAAAAAAAAAAAAAAAGGGCCGATGAGATAGCTCAGAGGACTGAGTGCCTGCTTAGATAAGCACAAGGACCTGGGTTCAATCCCTGGCACCACATGCCATGCAGGGCCTGCCCCAGGGTGTGCTGAGCTTGCAAATGAATCCAGGCATGGTGGCACACACCTGTCATCCCAGCCCTGGGAGGCTTGAAAACATGAGGATCACTGAGTCCAAGCTGCACAGTGAGACTCTGAACAAAATACAAAAAAATAAAAAATAAGTAAGTTAAATTAGAAAGATGTATCTAAAGGCTGCAATTCTGTAATGTGAGTGAGCTTACTGAGTACTTCAACCGTGGGTTGGAGATGAGGGAAGGACCCTGGGCATTAGTAATTGAAACAAGCTGCAAAGGCCAAGAACAGGGGCAGGGAAGAGGCAGTCTAGACCAGGGTCAAAGACAAGCTCCCCCTTTTCTACAGTTTTGCCCTTGGACATCTTTTGTTCTTCAGCTGGGTGAGTCCCACCCAGAAAAGCAGCCCTCAGCAAGGTGCACCCCTCAAGCGGCAACCCCTGCAGCCCTGGCAGAAACTAAGAAGTGCTGCGACTTGCAGCTTAAGAACTGCAGAGCAAGGTGTCCCACGCTGATGGGAGCAGAGGCCGACCCGGGGCGGGGTCTTCCCAGCCGTCCCCACCGCACGGCTCATTACCGTCTCATCTCTTCCCTCCAGGTCATCTGCAAACCACACTCAGGGCGAGTGATCTGCTCAGCCAGGGTCCGCAGCACAGTGGCTGCTTTTAACTGGGCTCTTTAGGCTCTTCCCTACTGAGCAGCTTACAAACGAGTGAGTGAGAATCATGAGAATCAAGCTCGCAGGAGGTTCTGGAAAGCAGGATCACAAAGTAGCTTCCCAGGGGGACAACATGCAAGACAGACTTTCACATTAGTTTTTACTGAAAAAAGAAGTCTGCCTTGAACAACTCTACAGTTCCTTCGTTATTTAGCATCTCAGAATTAAATAAGATACAGTGAAGGGAAACAAAGACTTAGGACCCAGTTTTTTCAAGGCATACAGAGTAGCAGCCTATGGTTGAGCTTACGTTTCGTTCCTTGTATTTTGCACAGACCTACCACTGCATCTGAATATTTTTCAGAGTAGCGAATCCACGCTAACGACAGCTGCTACTCGCTGGTACACACCTCGCTGAAGGACAGAATTATGGCCAAGGACAGAGGTGCAGAAGAGGCAAAGCCCATCTTCGGCGGGGCTCTAGACTGCCTCCGGATCACCTGGAAAAGTTGGACAAAGTGGTTGTTATGGGTAGCCGGTCAGTGGGATGGGACAGGGTGGAATTTAAACTTGATTTTTGTGGACTATAAGTGGTACAACCCCCTACTAGTATACTGAAATTCCCTTTCAGTACCTTGTAACAAATGCACTTATACCTTTCCTCATAGGATTCCCGTGGGTAACACAGCAAGCTGGATGACATGCAGTGCCCTCAGAGTATGTGCCCAGAAAATGCAGTGCTAATGCTGTAGGCAATTTGCAGAATGACCTGACGATCCCCCACCAAATTGCCAATGGACTTGGGGGAGGCCAGGTGAAGAGCTGGGAAATCAACAGCAGGTATAATCCAATCAACGGGGACCTTCAAAGTCGGTATGTAAATTTTATCCATAAATGCCACAGGTAGATGGGTGAAGTGTATCTATGCAAACTGGGAAGTAACTTGGTTCGGTGAAAGGCCCGACTTGCTGGAGTCAGAGTGGTTGCTGGGGGTTGAACCTGGGACCTCTCGCCTGCAAAGAAGAGAGTCTCACAAATTTCACTCACTACAAAATGTTTCCCGATCCCGGGTGTTTTCAGAAAGAGATCTTTGACATGACTCCTTTGAGGATAATCTCTTGAGACTATAAGTAACAGACCACTCCCGCAACATTTGAAGAAACAGAACATGCAGTTCTTGTCAGCACTAAGGATGGTTGTTTAACAACGAGGGGGATTACGTAACCCTTCTAATTATAGATGATGCAAAATTTGGTTCCATTAGCCTTGTAACAATTATATTTCCCAGACTAATAGCGCGGTGACCAGGAAGCATTTAAAACTAATTATCAGCAGCACTTACGTTTAGGAAGACTTGGGACCCAGTTTTTTGAAGGTATGCAGAAAAGCAGACTTATGGTTGAGATTCTATTTCATTTTATACAGACCTACCACGGCATCAGGATATTTTTCAGAGTAATAAATCCATGCACATAAGCAGATGCCTACAGTTAGACAACCATTGTATTTACTTCTTGCCAACTCTGGTGCGCTAATATATTGGTATCTATTTTCTCTCTTTTTCCTCTAAAACCTTTCTTTAAAGTATTTATTTGATTTAATATGTGAAAGCTACAGAATCCCCAGCAAACAGCGCTTCAAAGTGCAACTCTGTAGGATGTAGATTTTAACTACAGTGATTAAGAAAGGTCCTCGCATTCTTGGCTTACTCCCGTGGGATATTTTAGAATCCGAGAAAATGATGCTCAGGCCATTAGGCCTCTCCCCACCCCCACGCACAAGGTCAGGCTGACACTCTGAATGGTTAAATCATCCCTGGCAAAGAGTAGGACTTGGCAGAAGCCCCTAATGAGAAATCCAGAGGACGGGTATCATTTGTAATGCAAGCGCCCTGCACTTAATCTCACACTGGTTTGTTTTTGTAAGAAATAGCAATGACTTAAAAGCAGTCATTAGGGATATTTAAGATTTTAACTGCTTTGACACTAGATGTGGTCTTCACCCTTAATGCACTTTTTAGCATAAAACTCAGCACATAAATAAGCAACGTAGGCCTCCCCAAGTCCTTTTGCTGAGTCGCACCAAAAGGATTCTATGGGCCCTTTTGCTCCTCAGGAGGAGCACAGCGCTTTCGCTAACACCCAGCCTGGAGGCTCAGGGTACCTGATCTCATTTGGACTTTCACCAATTGCCTAAATAAAGCTCAGAAAGTTCACCTCTCCGGAGCACTAAGGTAAAGAGACATCAAAAGGTCAGGACCATCCCTTAATCCATCTGCTGGGAACTTATTCAATGCAGACTGAAAATACCAACTCTCACCATGAGCCTTTAGGGGATACTTGGATTGACTGAGATGTGCACAGCGGGAGCTCACACGGTGCCTATTCGCTTAAGCACTTTGCAGCTTGCAGGGGAAAAGAGCAGGCAAACCGGCAGCGTTTGAACTGATCAGTGCTTGAAAATCCTCCAGTCGGTTCACACGAGCGATGATCTCAGCAATGCCACACAGACACAAGGAATTCTCACATTCCTTCTTCCTCTAATTTCTCTCAACAAGAATAAAAAAAAATACAACCACTAAATGCAAAATCCAAGTTATTTCTAATGTTCGAAAGGTTGTTAATAACGGTAAGTGCTGTCGGGCATCGCGACAGCTGCTCATGCCTTGAATCTAACTCTGGATTTGCATTTTCCTTCAGGGATCAAAAGGCGAAGGACTCTTTACCTTAACTTTGCATGGAGAGGGCGGGTAGAAGCTTTAAGATGATTCTTCCTCATTGAACGGGGCCTGCGAATCAAGCTAATTAAAGGCAAATAAGCAAAAAGTGGTTTCATTTATAGCGATGTGTTTACATGCACTGGGGCCTCAGCAAAAGGCAGGACTATCCAAAGAACTGGAAGTCTACACGCCATTTTGGCCAAGGGACATCAGTTGTTCAAAAGTGATTACACAAAGGAAGAAAAGAGTTGGATTTAGAGGGGCAGTAAATTGCAGAAGGACAAATAGATGAGGAAACTAATGGAAGATAAGAATTATTTTATGAAGGGCTGGCCAAATAGCTGAGAAGATTAAAGCACCTCCAAGCAGGTAGAGGGGCCGGGGGTTGAATCTCGGGGCCTGCCATGCCGCCCCACCCCCACCCACCAGGTGTGCTGAGGTAGCACTTGAGCCTGGGTGTGGTGGCACACACTTAGAATCCCAGCTTTTGGGAGGCTGTAAACAAGTGGATCACTCTGAGTCCAATCTAATAGTAAGACCTGAACAACCTGTAGACTCTTCTCTAAAATACAAAATAAAATTAAATTTAGAAAAGAATTATTTTATTAACTTTCACGCAGACCCTGTTTGGTGACATCTTTCTCTCTTCATCATAGCCATAAAATTCTCCCTAGAGAGATTTCCTAGCATCTTCTACCTGTGGTCAGAGGACAGCTCTGTTGTTGTTGTGCATGTGGTTTTGTCGTTGTTGTTGTTGTTTGCTTGTTTGTTGTCTTTTGTGGTAGTGGGGATTGAGCTCAGGACCTTGGGCTGGCCACTCATGCCGCTGAGTTGTGTGCCCAGCCCGGAGAGCAAAGCTTGGAAGGAGACGTGGCTCTCCGTTTCTCATCTCTCACTTGCTTTCAGTTCGAAATTAGCCACCTGCCCGAGGGACAGGCTTGGCTTTATCATCTGCCACTCCTCGGGTGACTAACTTTCTCACAAATACCTGTGAAGTCAGTTTGTTTACTTGTTGCCCACCAGGAATGTAGAAGACTGAACTGGAATCAGTTTCCAAGTAGTACTTAGGCTGCGCTACTCTGAGATTCCTGTGTATGATCAGTGTAGGTGTCATGGGAAATACTGTACCTAGTTTTTTTGTTTGTTTTGTCTTTTTGAGACAGGGTCTCACTACGCAGTTGAGGATGGCCTTGAGCTCACTTTTGTAGCCCAAGCTGTCTGGAACTTGCACCGATCCTCCTGCCTCAGCCTCCCAAGTGCTGGGATTACAGTCGTGAGCCACCACGCCCGGCCTTTTTTTTTTTTTTTTTTTTTTAACACTGTACCTAGTTTAAAAACCTTAAAGTCACTCGTAACCGGCAAAAATAGTGCAAATGTGACAGTGAATAGAGTGACCTGGTGCTTCCTCAAAATTTATTTGTAGGTCAAGCACAGTTTTAAGGACTGATCTGGAAAAATATGTAGCCTGTTTAGAAGATGAGATGACCTAACATTTGCAGCGAAGGCACCTACTGTGGGCAAACTGCACTTCCTGGTTGCTAATTCAAGGGTCAGGGCCTCTCCCATAGCCCCAGTCACTGATTTAACCATTCCCATGATGCACTGCTTTCTCCTCCTGTACACTGACACTCATGGGCTTGGCGCTAGGTCAGACTGAGCCGGATTTGTGTCTGTCCACCTTAACTCCATCTTATGATCACTTCCAGTGAGCTCATCACCCAGCAGTTGGGCCTTTAGCTACTTTACACCCTTAGAATCCATAAGTCAAGATCCCAGTGCTCCAAACTTTGACACTTTGAGTATCAGCATGCAGTGCTGAGTAGAGAATTCCACACCTCACCGCATGCACCAGGTCACAGTTGAGAAGCAGACACCAGGAGTGTCACCCGGCATTGCCACTAGACTATGTGCATCAGGTAAGTATGGCACAAAAGTGAGTTTTCTGTTTACCTGGGTGCTCTTCTTAAGATAGCTTATTACATGTGCAAGTATTCCAAAATAAGAAAAAAAAATTAGAAAAAGAAATGATTTTTATGTCAAGCATCTTGGAAAAGGCAAATTCAACCTGCAATCTCAAATGGACCTGTTGGAATCCCTTGTAATTACATGTCTCGGGTGACCTTCCAATTTCTTATAGGCAAAATGATGAAGAGGAAACTTTCCAGACTTGGCTTCAGGAGTGAATGCACATCCAGGAGGCAGCACAGTGAGCGCAAGGCAGGGTCACTATTTGGCTTTAACCAAGGGGAATGGATTTGTAGATGCAAACCAAGATGCTGCTTCAGCCAAAACACCTTGGAACTGCGGGTGTTCTCATGAAAGAGTACGGAAACTGATCTTCAAAGCACTGGCAGCTCACAGAGAGGAAAAGTTAGCTGCAGGGTCCTGCTATCCAGGCATCCTCAGCTCTATTTATACTCCACAGAGACAGAAAACACATCTGTCTGGTGTTGGAAAGACACTGGAGGACTAATCTGAATCTCCCCTTCAGTGTTCAAATAAGAAAAGAGTGACCTCGCGTTTCTGCTCTCTGAACTCCAGCCGAGACCTGGTCAAAGGAGGAAGGTCTGCCCAGGAAGCCAACCGGAAGCTCCCCTGCACGGAACCAGCTGATGGGGTGGAGCGTGCCTCAGTTGGAAGTCGTTTGCACTGTTCCTCAGACTCCTGGGAACTGGTGGCTCCTGCGAGCCACACCAAAGGGATCTTGCTGACTGGATGGAGGCGCTCAACTCCAGCTGCTAAAATAATTGAGGCAACCTGGAGTTGTCTGGTTTGCTTTGATGGAGAACAGGATCAGAAAGAAAGCAGTGCTCACAAAATGGAAAAATGAGGATTTGAGGTGTGGTAGTTTTACAAAAGGTCACCAATGACTGCCAAAATTCCACTAGAAGCCTTGGGTCTGCATAAGTGAGGGTGTCAGCACATCTGAGCATTTCCTCTGTGTTACTCAGTCAGACAGGTCGCACTACAGCTGTGTCCACACAGGAAGCAAGGGCGGAAGAAGGAAAAGATGGAATCAACAAGGTGACAAATTGCAGACGGCGACACTGGCCCATACCCAGGCCAAAAGGTACCAGATACCTAACAGAAGCAGTCTTCTGGAAAAAACCAGTTGAGAAAGGTTTATCGTGGCGGGGGAGGGGGGGCTCGTTTTACAAGGAACACCTTCCAAATGCACTGTCACTGAGTGGCTTGCTTCGCACTTTGCCAGGAATTGGAAGAGGAAGGAATGACTGAGGTGGCCCTCCTTGGAATGACAGCTGGTGCGTCTGTCTGTCTGTCTGTCTGTCTGTCTGTCTGTCTCTCTAGCCACCGGAGACTGCTCAGCGTCCTATGAGATGCTGGCTTTTATCACAAGCAGAGTTGGTGTTTTGTCCCATTAAGTTCACTGGCAAACATTTTTATGTGGTGGCAGACAAGATCAAGACTCAGGTACAAACATCAGCTAGGGAGGCAGCGGGATCACCTCACTAGCCCGCTGGCCTGGAGAGGCAGGACACTGCAAGCACAGGATGGCTCCCTCCCTCCCTCTCTCTGGCTCTCTCTGTCTCTCTCTGTTTCTGTCTCTCTCTCTCTCTCTCTCTCTCTCTCTCTCTCTCTCTCTCTCTCTCTCTCTCACACACACACACACTCTTCTATCTCTTCTCTCTTTCTCTCTCTCTCTCTCTGTCTCACACACACACACATACACACACACACACACACACACACACACACACACACACACA
>PVJA010021936.1:7203-34982 GCA_004027025.1 Myocastor coypus
TTTTTTTTTTTTTTTTTTTTTTTTTTTTTTTTTTTTTTTTTTTTTTTTTTTTTGTCTTTTTGAGGCAGGGTCTCACTATGCAGTTGAGGCTGGCCTTGAGCTCACTTTTGTAGCCCAGGCTGGTCTCGAACTCGCACCGATCCTCCTGCCTCAGCCTCCCAAGTGCTGGGATTACAGGCGTGAGCCACCACGCCCGGCCGATGAGGTCATTTTCATTCCAAGGTTTGATACACATTTTGCTTTTCAGTATTTGTGTTAAACATATGCACACTTATATTTTCACCACTGAAAAGCTCCAAATGCATCACTAGGCAACTTTAAACCTCTAGAATACAGTTTGCCATAAAAGTATAAATCAGAAAAGAAACACTTGTTTAAATATATTAATGCTAAATTTATTGAGACATCATAAGATTAAGTTACCTTTAGCCACTACAGTCACAAAAGGTATACGCAAACTGGTAGCCATTAGCTCCCATTAGTTATATCAGTCAGTGCTAACTAGAGAAACAGATTTAATGCAAGATATACAAATATAAGAATCTAGCTGGGGAGATAGCTCAGCAGCATAAGCACCTGCCTGGCAAGCACAAGGTCCTGAGTTCAATCCCTGGCGTGCACACAAAAAGAATCTACAAGGTTGGCTTCCAGCGGCCACCTGCAGAGGCAGGTGTGGAAGAACACAAAAGGCCTGTCTGTGCTCTGGAGCTTGGAGGACCCAGCCGAAGACCTGGAGCTCACTGCAGGGTCCTGGCAAGTCCTACAAGGAAGCCAGTGGTCTGCGCCAGAGGCTGAAGAGCACCACCCATGGTGGAGGAAAGAAGATGGGAGCCCCTGCAAAGAAACAGGCAGCCTTCCACGCTCATGTCACCTTCCATTCACTCCAAGGATGACAAACCCTTCTTGAGTGGCTGTTTTTCACTCAAGTCGACACAATTAGTTAACCATCCCACGCTGCAAACTGCTAGAGAGTGCATGCATGTTTCTTCTTGGCAGCCTCTGGATCACTGAGCTGGGCGTGTTGGCACAAGTCTGTAATCCTGGCATTAGGGATCTAGCTCGAGGCAGGAAAATCTCTGTAAATTTGCAACTAGCTTGAACCACACAGTGAGTCCAAGATCCGCTTGATATATATTCATTTTATGGTTTTTTTGTTTTGTTTTTATATATTTATTTTTTTAATATATATAGTTTTTATTGTTATTATGGCTGGCTCAGCCTGCCCTGGGAGTGGGGCTGGCATAGCATGTGGTGCTGGGGATCGAACCGTGGTCCCTGCAGTTGCCTAAGCTTGTCTAAGCAGGCACTTTAGATTGCTGAACTATCTCACCAGCCCATGATTTTATGTATTTAATACATGGCTTACAGGGTCTTACTACACGGATCAGACTATTTTCAGCCCCCCAAGCATGGGATCATAGGTGCATTTACCACACCCAGTCTCAAGGGGCAGAGCCGGCACAGCATGTCCGAGAGCGAACTTTGGTCCCTGAGTCTGCCTAAGCAGGCACTTCAGTCCGCTGAGCTATCTGGCCAGCCCTCATTTTATGCTTTGATCTCTAGTACCAAAAATAATAATAATTAGTTAAAGACTACAATCAGTGTCAGGTTTTGTTTTACATTTACAGATAAGTGGGCTTAACCACCTGGCCTCCTGAGCATACTTAGCATCCCAGCTTAGAACACAGTGCAGGTCAGGAATGGGTTGCCTCCCCTGCGGGCACTGGGAAAAGCTGGGAGCTGACCCTTGCTTCAGGGGCCAGCACTGCAGAGCATCATGCCACTGTCACCAGTCCTAGAAAGAGTCAAATTCAAAGTACACTGTGTACTGAATGCAGACCACTTTACACTATCAAACAATAAGAAAAATTTAACTCAAGCCATCTTAAAGTGGGGCTTATTCAAGCTTTAGTTTATATTTTTATGAAAATATATTCATTTTGTTTTGAAAATAATGACATTTGCTTTTTATCCTTTAGAGCATTACTACCCATAGAATGAGTTAGAAAAAATCTTTTGATACAACATACTTGGTGATTTTACAGAAATGAAAGCAAAGCAGATCAATAGTATGGAATATAAAATAACCTGTAAGTTATTAGTGTCCTCATCCAAATACCTATCAAAACACATAAATTCACCATACAAAGTATTTTTGTATCCTGCATAAGAAAATATTTATGCATCCTAAAGGATTTTTCATGTGTGTACCACTTAATTATTAAAAAGACCTCATTCTCCCTGACAGATAAGTTTAATGTTTAGTTTGAGGCACGAAGAAGCAGTGGTTTCTGTTCTTCAGCAGTGAGCGTTGTATCGGGCATAGTTTAAAGAAAATGAAGGAAAAGGCCTGCAATTTTGTTTTCTGTTGTGAGCAAACTGCTTTGTGTTTCGTTGTGGCCGAGACTGTCTTGCCATTGCAGAGATGGAGGACAAGGTGGCTATTGTACTTGCTGATCCTGTGAGAATGTGAAACTGGATAATACAAGGAAATATAAAATAAAAAATTCAAAAGAAAAAAAAAAACACATGAATTCATCTTTACTTGCTATTTTGTCTAATTGCTGTGAGACAAGCCAGAGTTGTTCATTTGGGCTGTCTACAGGTCCTCTTGTAGCTCCTTACAAAATGCCTCTCTCCAAATGGCAGGAATTGTGATGGTCAGTAGTGCCCATCACTGTACAATCTACATCATTTTGAAGAGAAAAACTGCACAGTCCCCCAGACTCAAAATATCTGAAAGTGAGTCCGGGCATGGTGGCGCACACCTGTAATCCCAGCACTTGGGAGGTAGAAGCAAGAGGATCGCTACGAGTCAGTAGTGAAACCCTGCACAAAAAGAAAAGACAAAGACAAAATATCTGAAAGTATCTTCAACCTGGCTTGATTCAGCTCCTTATCCTGGGACTGAACATTTAACCCAGTGGGCTGCACTGGGCAGATATTTACAACCCTGTGGACCGGGGGCAGAGGCAGGTGGAAGAGGAGCAGGAGGCAGCCTCCAGGTCTAGGGAGCAGAGGAAGCAGCCAGAGTGTCCTGATGTCTACTCAGAGAAGAGCTTTTCTGATTCTCTGGCCTGTTCTCTTCCTTCCTGCAGCTTCATTCAGCCCTTCCTACAGCTCAGAAGTTGCTCCAAGCACAGTCCTGATGGCTCAGGTCAGCAGCAAGCCCAGAGCTCTGCAGCTCAGTACCCTGAAGGCCTCGCTCTTCACTTGTCATTGTCACCCTCAGACCCAGATAAGCTGAGAGAGCAGTTACTCAGCATAATTACCCATTGCCATGGATGGAAGAAGATGACTGGAGGTCTCACAACACCCACTAATAATGCCCCATCTGGAAAAAACACTGCTCACACTGGCCAGAACCCATCCCAGCCGAGTTCACTCCTGCCACGTGCCCAACAAAGGAAGAACTAGAGGATGTAGTGAGTAGCTCTCATTACCACCCAGCACTTTACTACTGGCAATGTTCACAATCATCTTGTGAGATATTACTGTTATATTAAAAAAAAAAAAAAAAACCAATACCGAGAAAGGTAGGGTTGAGGCTAGCAAGGTGGTATGCACCTGGAATTGGAGGCTGAGGCAGAAGAGTCACATGTGAGTGCAAGGCCAGCCTTCATTACATGAGCCATGGATAGCTCAGTGATGGAATGTGTGCTCTGCACACACAAGGCCCTTGGTTCTAGGACCAGCTCATCAGTGGGGGGCAGGGCCTCAATCCCCAAGCACACAAGCAGCAAACAAAGCACTTGGCCTAAGATCATGCAATGAGGAATATATAAAGCTACTTAACTCCATTGTTCCTTTGGTTTATTTTTCTGTATGATCTTAAGGTTTGGTTTTGTTTTTTGTACTAAACCTGGGATTGAACTTGGGACATTGTGCACTTCATCCTATTCCCTGCTGAGATCAGTTTGGGTCCTAGGCACCCACAGAGGCAGCAGGTCCTCAGAAGATGGGGTGGGGCAGGGTCTGCTCTCCCATGATCAGGAGGGTCATCATAGGTGATGTTTTGAAAGCATGATGACAGCTAGGGATACCAGAACACAGAGCTCTAGGTTTTGGAGATTGATGGCTCCAAACAGGGAACCAATGACATGTGTGCACCCTCATATGCCAGATGGCCACACAGAGTCTGGCCACAGGGAACAGCTCAGAAACACTGGGAGAAGCAAGGACACACAGTACACCATGACAAAGGCCAGATGTGGGGCTGGACAGTTTCACAGCTGTACTTTCCTTTTCTCACTGGAAATATTGGGGTGAAACTAGTGTCCACACTATAGAACCATTAAGGTTCAATGAAATAAGAATGTAATGGCCGGGACTGGATATATTATGGGAAACCAAATTAAAAAGAATTACAGGGCCCGGCGGGATAGCTCAGTGGTCTAAAGCACCTGCTTGGGAAAGCTTGGGCAGCTTCAGGGACCGCGGTTCCATCCCTGGCACCACATGCTGCGCCAGCCCTGCCATCGGGGCAGGCTGAGCCGGCCATAAAAATGAGTGAATAAACAAAGGTTCTGAAACAAGAAAAAAAATAAAAAATAAAAAATTCTTTAAAAATAAAATAAAATAAAATAAAGAGAATTACAGAACTTATTAGCCAGCAACTTATGTGCTCCCCACCCCATCTAGAAGGACACAAAAGTCCAAACTCTCTGCTCCCTGTTTTTATAGTTTCTTTGTTGCTGGGACAACTAGGCAGGAATGTAGTGGCCCCTATACCCTATAGGTGTGAGGTCTCAGGCAGGAGGATTTACGGCTAAGCATGGGCAAACAGTATGTCTCTTATTGCCCTAATGGGGTCCTGTCTGCTCCTAGCTCCTATGTGTTTGTGAAGTTCTGACGGGAGAGGAAGGAGTGAGGAATGGGGTCATCTAGGCACAGTTGCTTCTATGCAAATACTTCAGGCGGGGGCCGAAATAAATTGAATTCTGCCTCAGTCTCTTCTACTTCTAAAAGTGCATAATATTACACTAGACAACATCCCTTATAACACACCCAAGGCACCTAGTGCTAGGTCTGGGCTAGCACCAGAATGCTCTTTCCCTCCCTAATTCATGCGGAAACTTAGCTGTCACTGTAAGTTCCACCTTATAGACAAGGCCCTGTATAAAAAGGCCAGTATGGCCCCATTTGGGGTTGTGGCTTTCACTCTTTTTTTTTAGAATTTATTAATTTTATTTTTTTTTCTTGTTTCAGAACTTTTGTTTTATTTTTATGGCTGGCTCAGCCTGCCATGAGGACAGGGCTGGCGCAGCATGTGGTGCCAGGGATCGAACTGCGGTGCCAAGCTTTCCTAAGCAGGCACTTTAGACCACTGGGCCATCCTGCTGGGCCCCATCACTCTTCTGTTTTGTGAGCAAGGAGGTTCCTCACCTAGTGAGGACAGGGTTCTAAGAGTAAATGCTGGGCCCACATCAAGCACCGAGGCTGAGGGGTGGGGTGGTCTTGTACCTCTCAGCTCCCAGCACCAAGAGGTAAGTGTCCATTCTTTGTAATTATCTGAACCATGGTTTGTTTTGGCAGTACAGGACAGATTATGATGTTGGACACTAGAAACTGGTAATCTCAAGGTGTCATTGTTCAGAGAGGTAAGGCAAAGTATAAAAACATGTTCTTGTAGAGATAAGAAACTAAGCCGGGCGTGGTGGCGCACACCTGTAATCCCAGCACTCGGGAGGCTGAGGCAGGAGGATTGGTGCGAGTTCGAGACAAGCCTGGGCTACAAAAGTAAGCTCAAGGCCAGCCTCAACTGCATAGCGAGACCGTCTCAAAAAGACAAAAAAAATAGTACAAAGCCCAGGGGCAGTTTGTAGTGGGTTACTTGGGGATTCCACTAAACTGAGATTCAAGGAGGCAGATAACAGCATATCCTGATCATTCCTTGTTTGTCTCCTCCCAAGCTTGGGATGTTAGTGGTTATCTCCTCCCCTGCTTGGAATGTTTTCAATTAGCATTTGTGTTAATCTAGTGTTAGGTAAATGGTAAAAGATAGTGACTTGTAGTCTGTATTCACCAAAGTAATTATGCCTAGTACTCAAAATTAAGATACTAATGTGGGTCGGGGCTCACTTTCAGAGAGACAAGTCTCAGTGAGACCTCTGAGCAAAATTCATCAGGTCTTGTCATCGTTTCTTTCGGCACCAACTCATAACATACAACATGTTCCTTTGGAAATTTGGGCAGGAAGTGGTATGTAAGAGCTCTTGGGAACACCTCCAGGAAGTGAGCAAGCATGGGGGACTCAGGTGTCCAGCATGTATAAACAGGACAGGGCATGGGAAAATGTTGGAAAACCATGGACTGAGAAGGGAGGGAGCTGAGATCTCCACTGTAGCTAAAAGCCAACTTCCCAGCTGTCCTACTTTTCTCTCATTGCTGAGACAAATACCTGACAACCAAAATGAAGAAACTGGAGGTTTCAGTCCATACTTAGCTGGATACAAAGCAGAGAGGAACATGGCAGAGAGCAGCAGTTCATGGTGGCAGGACAGCAACAATGGCGACAGAGCCAACTGACCAATCAGGAGCAGAGAGCAACAGCATGAGTCTGTCTCTCTTTAAATTACATCAGGCTCTCTGCCTTAGCCTATCTGCCTCAGGCCACATCTATAATTCCCAGCAGTACTCAAGACTCATAATCTCATCAGTAATAAAATACATAATCCTAGTGGATCATGGGTCAAATCTCAAACTCATGATTGCATGAGGCTTTGAGGGGACAACTAGACGTAAACCATAATACCAGCCTGGACTGAGGAAGAGAAGGCCCGTGGCTTCCAAGGCGCTTCAGTCTGGTATACTTCACTCTAAAGCACTTTCTAAATGAAGCTGCTGGGCCAGTGAGATGGCTCAGTGGTCTAAAGCACCTGCTTAGCAAAGCTTAGGCAACTGCAAGGATCGTGGTTCAATCCACAGCACCACATGCTGTGCCAGCCCCACCCCTAGGGCAGGCTGAGGCAACCATAAAAAAAAAACAAAAAAGAAAAGTAAATAAAGCTGCTCCATACTCACTAGTATGGAGCAGCTGCTGAAGTGTGGCGGATGTCAGTGGTTCTTTGATCTCCAAAATCATAGTCTGCTCAGTTTCCAACAAGGGAACCTCTCTAGCCAAATGTGCAGGCATCTAAGTCTTGGATGTGTTCCCAGAGACAGCAGTGCAGCCCTGACACCTGTGAGTCTTTAGCTGAAAACCTGGTGACTGGATAGGTGCTAGGATCCCTTTAACAGAAGACTCAACAGTGCCCCATGGATCAGGATGATCCAGATGGTAGCCCTCCTCTCCCCAGCACCACCTCTGGATCTCTGCCATTTCAGCTGTAGTGCTGTGTGCCTGTAATCCTAGCACTCTGGAAGGCTGGAGCAGCAACATCCCAAGTTTGAACTCAGCTTAGTAATGCAACTCTGTCCTTAAAAAAAAAAAAAAAAAAAAAGGCCAGGGATCTAGCTTGGGAAGGTCACTTTAATCTTCAATAATGAAAATGAAAAATCCATGAACTGGCCACCTGCTTTCTATTCCAGATTTTTTCCATTCCACACAGAATCTTGACAAACTTAATGGCAAAGGGACAGTTACCTCCCATTTCAGTATTTTAAGTCAAAATGATTAAGCCAATATGCATTTGTCAATCAGGCAGCCCTGTCCAGGTTCCAGGCTAAGACCAGCTATAGTCAGACATACACATGTGGCATGAAGACAGCGCTTTTGCTGCCACAATCAACTGACCTTTGCATTGCAAATTTATCTAAGATGCCACTGGAGCCTGGAAACTTCCTTCAAAAGGCATCCCTTGGTGCTGGGGACATAGCTCCGTTGCAAAAGTGCCTGCCTGGCAAGTGCAAGGTCATGAGTTTGAGCCCCAGTCCCACCAAAAAAAAAAAAAAAAAAAAAAAAAAAAAAAAAAAAAAAAAAAAAAAAAAAAAAAAAAAAAAAAAAAAAAAAGCACCACTCACTGTGGCATCAGGGCCCTGATGAACCTTTTCAAGATTTCACTACCCACTTACAGCTAGCTAGTGAGGACTGTCAATGCAGTTTAGATTGCGTTCATTCACGTTGAGCAACCACCAGCCTTCTACAGCCTTTTCACCTTCCATCTTCACTTGTGAATGTCTCACTTCTCCAACAGCCCTACTTATGCTTTGTATTTAAGCTTGGCTCTTCTAAGGCAAAGATCCCTGTCTCCACATCAACTATTCTTTTGACCCCCACTTCATATGTGCCCAACACAAGTTAAAACTCAAAAATGATTTGGCAACTTCTGTTGTACTGTGGCCTCCTTAGCAGTTCCAGGGCAGATTTCTCAGTATTCCCAAAACACACAAGGAAACTTGAGGCAAATACCCAATTCTGGCCTGTTAAGACTCCCCAGGGCTCGGCAGGATGGTTCAGTGGTCTAAAGCACCTGCAAGGACCGCGGTTTGATTCCCAGCACCACATGCTGCGCCAGCCCTGCCCTCAGGGCAGGCTGAGCCGGCCATAAAAATCAAAGTTCTGAAACTAGAAAAAAAATTTAAAGAATAAAATAAAAAATTTAAAAAGACTCCCCAGCTGATGTTCATCATGGTCTAAACACGAGGCTACAAACTGGTATGCCTCATTTTTTAAAATAGCCACATCTGAGGTCCCTTTCTGACATTCCTGGCTTTCCCAAAGCCTCCTTAGGAAGGTAAGAGCAGCAACCAGGTCCAGGGACCAGGTGGGCTCTCATCACAAACCCCCTAGCTAGCCAAAGACAGAGCAGAGTAGGAATGGGCTTCCCACCTCCTTGGCAACTCACAGCAACCTATTTGTTTGAAACTGTTAGTGGTCCTAGACCAGTGATGGCCCTTCTGAAGCATCCAGTCACACACAGCCCACACATCACAGGCCACCATCCCTGCCCTAGGCCAAGGTGCCCAGACCTCATTAACAGGCAAAAGTGGATCCTGTGCCAACAAATGAGGAAATCTCTACAAACTCTACCTCCAATTCTAGGCAAACTGAAAACTAGAATCCCCCTTCAGGTGTAAAGTTTGTCAGTGCAGATCTGAAAATTTTGCACAAACATCCCTAGACCTTTGCCCTCACATCCAAGTAGTTGGGCTAACACCATTCTTAGGATATGTGTATACTTTACCTTTTTCCAGATAGACACAAGGCTCAACACCCCTAATGAGGCTGTTATGTGTCCTTGAAGATCTGACCCATCACTGAAGTACCCCTTACTTGAGTTGGCAAAGAACCCTGGTGGAAGTCTTTAAGGTGTTATCAGTTACGTACTCAGGAATCCTATTAATTTTTCAGTCTTGTAGCCATCTGACCCTTTGCAGCACAGCTAAAGGGATGCTTATACATTAAGGCTGCAAACTCCCCACTACTTCCTATCCGTGACTAGACTAGCCAACAGTTCAATCCCAACCCAACCTATTAAAGTTTGAGCCACAAACTTTCACAAGTGCACATTGTTGGCTTGTGAAGTTTTCCAGGAATAGACAACGATGGGCTCTTTTCTAAGTCAGGGACTTAAAACTGCCTCCTTCATCAGGTCTACTCTATGTACTTAAGCATAAATTAGAAATTTCAAATTTTCTACAAAGAATGAAAAATTGTGTTTTTATACTAATTATATATTCAAATGCAAACATTTCTGACAAGTAAACAAAATGAGTACCAACCCTCCTGTTCGTACTAACATGTACAAGTGACCTGGGCAGACAAAACACAGACATGGTCCACCTCCATATACTACCAGGTGTTCTTTGGTGACCCAGCTCTAAGAACCTCCTAAATGACAAAGTACAGGAAGCAAAATTTCCCCTAGTCCCAGAATAGATTCTACACTTTTTATGTTACAATCCTCCAAGAGTTTTGAGAACGAAAGTTCCTGCAGCCCAAGGAAATCAAGCGAGGATAGTTAAGGGTTCAGAGGACCCCATCTGCAAGTGTGACAGGTTTGAAGTACTTCCCCACTTCAATTGATGTTTAGTAACAGTGACCACTTACTTTACAGCCACTGACATCGGTAGCTCCAGTTTACTGGCTATTTTCATTATGAGCACTTACATAGTAAGAGCTATATCCATGTTTTTAGCAGTATTTACACAGTACATGAAAAGTGTTGTCAACCATCAAAGCAAAGGACAAGAGCCTCTGCATATAATTAATAACTAAGACCCCAGAGCACGAACTCAACCCCAGATTCAGCCATCCAGAGCCTACCAACACCATCTTCTGGCAGACCATTACACAAGTGATGGTATATAGATAAATAAAAGGGCTTGGTCACAGCAGAGCACCAGCATTCAACAATGAACACAAAAGCTACACATCACCACACTCTGCCTACACTGGCACAAAGGCTCAGAACAATCAAGTGGAAGCACCAAAGTCCGCTGAGGCATTTTATTTTTGTTTTACATCCTTAGAAAAAGAATCCCAGGATTTTTCCTCCTGTGTGTTTTCGTCGCGCTTCTTCGTGATCCATGATGCCAGCTGAGGTTGTCAATACAATGAAACTGAGGAGATAAAAAAAAAAATGCTCATGAGTTGTACAGTTCTAAAAGTTGCCTTCTCTGTTGTAGCAAAAACTAACCCTTATTAGCAGCTTACTATGTCTTTTTATGAGGAATAAAGGCACTGATGCTCCTGAGTGGGCGACTCACCTGAGTCAGCTGTGCCCAAATACTGCTCCTAGTGTTGTAGGCTGCTGAATTAGTGTTATAAGTAGTCAGACAGGGCCAGGCCCTCAAGGAGACAGTATGGAGAACAAGGTGCCTTTGCAATTTGGAAAAGACACACACTCCCATATGGTCCAGACCTCAGGACAAGAGTAAACAAATGCAGCCACGTACTTCCCTAAAGATGGGCATCAGGGGGCTGGGGAAATAGCTCAGTAGAATAAGCGCTTGCCTGGCAAACTCAAGGACTGGAGTTCAATCCCCAGTCCCACAAAAAAAATAAAGATGGGCACCAGGGACTGATATTCTAAGTATAAATCACCTTGAAAGAACCCACAGGAGTTACTAACCAACCCCAGCAGGAAGAGACCTGTCACATATTCACACCAGCCTGCTATATGACTGGCTTCCTCATCTGGCAATCGATTCAATTTTACCTGAGCAATGGTGCTTATAATCTCATTTATTGACCATAGTTTTGTCGCACCTCATGCCCAACTAAGTGAGTTCCCATGTTCTCCATCATGTTAGACCTGCCTCAGCACATGGTCTGCCTTTATAAAAGTCCCTGGAAGAGACAGCTTCCTGGGGACAACCCCCTCTTGTACCTCTCTCAGACAGTGGCATTATTTCCCCCAATAAATATATTCTGCTCATAACCTCCGTTTGTTCCTAAAATTCATTCTTTGGTTTTAGAGAACACAAACTTGTCCCAGGTACTTCTCAGTTTCATTTTCCCCCTATGTCACTAGAACCAAAATACCCAGGAAGCACCTTTAGTTCCAAATGAGGCAAACAAGGATTTGAACACAGGAGGGACTTTCAGTCCATGTTTCCCCAAAGCCTGCAGCTCAGAAGTGATTCAGAAGAATGGGCAAGATAGCTCAGCAGACTAAGCATCTCCTCAGGCAAGCGCAGAGACCAGGGCTAGCATGCTGCAGGGGTCCAAATCCAGGCCTGGCCCCAGGAGCTCTTAGCTGGTGACCATCCAGGTGTGGTGGTGCACACCTGCGATCCCAGCACTGGGGAGGCTGACAACAGGAGGACTACTAAGAGTCCAAGCTGCACAGTGAGAACCAACACCAAATAAAAAAATGGGAATAAGTGATTCAGGCAGTATCAGGAATACACAATATGTATACTACCTGCGGTGAGCAGACATGAAAGATACAACTCTGCTAATCCAGCCAAAATTCTCATGTGCCTCTCAGACCTGAACCCTAACACAGGAAATATGATAAATACTTGCTGGGGGAGAGAGGGAGGACGCTATGGTTTATGTCTTGTTGTTCCCCCCAAAGCCTCATGTAGTCATTGGGCGGGGACTTCTAGAGTTTGATCTATGATCCCTGGGATTATGGGTTTTAGTACTTCTGGGATTATGGGTGTAGCCTAAGACGGAGAACCTGGATGTAATATACAGACAGACTGGAGCTGTTGCTGCTGCTCTGCAGCCCTGATTGGCTGCCTCTGCCACCATTTTGCTGCTCTTCTGCCACCATGTACTGGATGCTCTCTGCCCTGCTCCACTCAGCCTTGGGCCAGCCGAGTATGGACTGAAGCCTCTACAAACTGTGAGCTAAATAAACCTTTCCCTCATCTTGAGTGTCAGGTATTTGTCTCAGCAACGAGTAAAAAGTAACTAAGACAGAGGAATACTGTGGAACTTGATTTTTTTAAAATTGCCATTCCAGTCTTTATTTTTATTAAGGCCAGCTCACCCTGCCCTGGGGACGAGGCTGGTGCAGCATGTGGTGCTGGGGATTGAACCGCAGTCCCTGCTGCCACCTAAGCATTCCTAAGCAGGCGTTTTAGACCACTGAGCCATCCTGCCAGCCCTGTAGAACTTAGTTTTAGATTTTGGGGAAGATGGCCATGTTTGTGTTTGATATCCAACATAGAATCTTCTAATGGAAGTATTAATGAACTTGATAGGTTTTCCATGGTGTTGCAGCACAGAACAGAAACAGGCAGAAGGAAAAAGAGATATGGGCTTTATTTTCTTGGAGGACACAGGGAGAGAATTCAGGGAAGATAAGGAATTCTCTGAATTGGAATGGAGACTGAGGCTTTTATGGCTTTTTGCCAGGGGTGCGGTTTGAGGAGGATGTTTAGATTTACCTGAGGAGCTGACTGGGGCCTTCCCTGAGGTGGCAGGACAGGTGGAAGGAAATTACACCCGGGGCTGAGCTGAAGAAGGGGGAGGTGGTCTCTGGAAGGATAAGCTGTTGTTTTAAGGGATTCAGCCATATAGATGACCACCATACATACTAGGGCCAGAACCTATCAGAACTGAAGTACCACTGTAATAACAAGAAAACATAGTTGTACCCGACATTAAAACACACCACAGCAGGGCCAAGGAGATAAGCTTCGTAAACAAGTGCCTGCCTGGTTTGAAGCCCGCCCCTGCAAAATACCACAGCATTTCTTAGCATCAGAATTTTTTCAGACCAACTCACCCAAACTGACGAGATGGGAGAAGGTTATTCTGCCATTTTTCCAGGTCTTTCAGCTGTACATCAAACCTGGGGCTAATCACACCACACTAAAAATAAATAAATAAATAAATAAATAAATAAATAAATAAATAAATAAATAAAGTTCCAGGAAAACAAATGCAAGGCTCTTCTAACTGCTGACTAGTCAGTGATCGATACTAACTAGCGTGAATTCCTGTGGGCTAGAAAGCTACCTGTCCAAGATCAACGACCATGCCGAGGAGATGAGCCCAACCCAAGGAAGATGACAAACATTGAACATGCACCAAAGCAAGATGGACTCTACTTAGAAAAACTGGCACAGATAAAAACTACACAGGGGGTGCAACATAATTCAGTGTGGTAGCCTCAGGCTCAACCCTTAGAAGGGTGTGTGAGGGTGCCAAACTGCCCTTCATTCTGCTCAGGTTTTCTCTTCTCTTCTGTGTTAAAAGAGATTACAAAATTCAAGGGTACTGTACCTCAATTATACTCATAGTTCTGCTGCCCTCCTGCCCTCATCCTGCCAGCACTGTTGGCTTAAAGGCGTGTACCACCGTGTCTAGTTCCAAGGCAATCTTAAGTGAACACTGTGACCAAGGCCAGGACTTTAACACCATCTACCCTCTAAACTCAGTCACATTTGCAGGGTAAAGGTAGACTCATCCCTTATTTGAAGTAGACAGGTATTAAGCAGAGTAGCAAGAAACTTAACCTTACCACAACCCACTGTACTAAACAGGACTTTGGGCAACTCACTTTCTTGTCTGGCTTCACCCCATCCACATTGGACCAGGTATCTCAAAGTGTTTGAAAACATCCAAGCTGTAATATTTTCACAGTACGCATCTAGGCCTCTCAATACTTGGACCAAGTATGGGGCATACATGTAATCCCAACATTTGGAAGACTGAGGCAAGAGGCCAGCAGATTGAGGTTAGCCGTAAACTGCGTAAGGAAACTGTCTAAAAACAAAGACTATGAGAATGATAAACAACACTGGTGCCCTCTGTTGCGCTGTCTCATTTAAAATTGAACATTAGCTGGGCGTGGTGGCTCACGCCTGTAATCCCAGCACTCAGGAGGCTGAGGCAGGAGGATTGGTGCGAGTTCGAGACCAGCTTGGGCTACAAAAGTGAGCTCAAGGCTAGCCTAAACTGCATAGCGAGACCCTGTCTCAAAAAGACAATAAATAAATAAATAAATAAATAAATAAATAAATAAATAAAATAAAATTGAACATTAAAATCAAACACTTTTGTGTCTTTTTGAGCTAGGGTCTCACTATGCAGTTCGCACTGGCCTTGAACTCACTTGTAGCCCAGGCTGGTCTCGAACTTCCAACTGATCCTCCTGCCTCAGCCTCCCAAGTGCTGAGATTGCAGGTGTGTACCATCATGCCTGGCAGCAAACAGTATTTTAACTCTGCTACTACCTATATCTAGAGGCTCACTGCCTTTTTTTTGTACTGGGAATTGGAACTCAGAACCTTGTGCTTGCTGGCAAGCATTGTGCAGTGAGCTGTATCACCAGCCCCTACCATTTTTGTCTGCAGTGAAATTCTTGTGCCCACAAGAAGCAGGATTACGTTTTCTAACAGACGAGTACATATATTATGTACAAAGTACCTAGGAGGACACATACAACTAAGGAGTCTAAGACCACAAAGACAGAAGTCAATGCTCATAAAACAGCGAATAATGCTGGTACTTAAGAAAATGCCAGCCAGGCATGGTGGCGCATGCCTGTAAGCCTGTAGTCCCAGCACTTGGAAGGCTGAGGCAGGAGGAACATGCTAGTTCAAGACCAGCCTGGGCTACAAAAGTGCGCTCAAGGCCAGCCTGAACAGCATAGCAAGAGCCTGTTTCAAAAAGACCAAAAAAACCCCAAAACAAAACAAAACAACAACAACAAAAAAACCATAAGCACCTATCACCAGTGTCGGTTTCACAGTTCCCACATCTCCCTTTCAGACAGCTTATACTTCAAACTAACAAATACCAAGAGCCAACAACCTTGGTGAATAAATCTGCTTTATATATAACAAGCAGTACACTTGACAAAGACACTCACTACGTGCAATGTTAAAGAATTATGAAGATTCAGGGCTGGGGAAACATCTCAGTAGAATAAGTGCTTGCCTGGCAAACGTAAGGACCTGAGTTCAATCCCCAGTCCCGCAAAAAAAAAAAAAAAAAAAAAAAAAAAAAAAAAAAAAAAAAAAAAAAAAAAAAAAAAAAAAAAAAAAAAAAAAAAAAAAAAAAAAAAAAAAAAAAAAAAGAAAATATATATATATATGAAGACTCTAAAATGAATAAAACAATCCTTACCTTGTTTAACCGGCCTGTGAGGTTCACAACAATTTTTCCAGCCCTGTGATCATCAATGATTTCAAATTCGCCAATGTAACCTGCAAAACAGGACCATATCAAATTGAAGACACACATCTGCGGGGCCCGGTAGGATGGCTCAGTGGTCTAAAGCACCTGCTTGGGGAAGCTTAGGCGGCTTCAGGGACCGTGGTTCGATCCCCGGCACCACATGCTGCGCCAGTCCTGCCCTTGGGGTGGGCTGAGCCGGCCATAAAAAATGAGTGAACAAATAAAAGTTCTGAAACAAGAAAAAAGTAAATAAATAAAATAAAAATTCTTAAAAAAAAAAAAAGACACACATCTGAGACCCGAGCTACTATGCATCTCTAGTATTCCTGCTGTTGCCTACTAGGTTTTCTCCCACATCACTTCTAGTACCTTAAAGCCTGCTGTGTCAGAATTAGTTTTCACAACCTTCTATTTTTTTCCCCTACAATCTTGTATTTTATAAAACTTGGGGAACAACACTTAAAACTACCTACCCCCTAGCTGGGGGTGGTGGCGCACGCCTGTAATCCCAGCACTTGGGAGGCTGAGGCAGGACGGGTGAGTTTGAAACCAGCCTTGGCTATAAAAGTTAGCTCAAGGCCAGCCTGAACTGCATAGTGAGACCCTGTCTCAAAGACAAAAAAAAAAAAAAAAAAAAAACCTACCTACACCCAAATTGTGAACAGTATTATCTTCCCCTTGACCCTTCACTCTTCTAACACTAAATGGCTAGACTATGTCAAAGACACAAAGGAAAAGGAAGTTCTGCGCAGCCCAGGAGCCCCACTTTGTTATCACTTGCCATCTAGCAATCAGACAAGTCTTTCTTCAGCAATCCTTTCCTATTTAGTGGTCTTCAGCCATGTCATCTGAACAAAACTATGCTCTTCTTCACACTCCCAACTAAAACCAGGAACAGAACTCCTTCCTCTAAGTAAACACAGCAACACACTTACCATGCTTCATCATCACAGTTAGAAACCGGACAATAACTTTGGAGCACGGCCTAATCAGGACCTGGCGTTTGCCTCTTTTTTCAGCATTGTTGATGCTCTTGAGAGCATCAGCCAGGACATTCATGCGCACCATTATGGCTGTTCAGGAAGATAAAACAAATTTTACTGGCAGTGTCAACTACACTAAAGATTCAATCATTCCTGTGGTTTCTAATGTAGGCCATCCTTCCTATTCTGACAATGTTTTCTGAATATTCTCAGCATCCAGGAAAATTCTTATGGTTTACTGTGGTTGCTGAAAACAAGCAATCAATAGTCAGATACTAAACTTATTCACCAATCACTAACCACAGGACATGAATGGCTAAAGTTGACATAGATGAAAATTCTCAAAATTGGCAGTAACTGTCGCCCACCCACAACGAATATACCAGCTATACCCAGTTACAGAGAACAAGCTAGGAAGTTAGGAGTCAACTGCAGAACTTCCCCAGTTTTTAAGGTCTGCAACATTCGCTCTTCAAATTCCCAAGTCAATTCACTTTCAACCTTGTTCTAACATTCTGAAATACTTTCACCGAACTGAACTAGAACGTCAACCAAGTCGCAAAAAGAAACAACCCACCCTGCTGCGCTCTTCCAAGGACCATGAACAGTAAGATACACTAAATTTTAAAAGCACCTAAAAAACTAAGGTTATATCATGTTTCAAGCTCAAAGAGCAAACCTACTTCCCTGTACAACAGAACACTTGAGGGGATACCAGGGTCCCCGAAGACTTAGGTGAGTTTCCAGCAAATCGCAAACCCACGAAGGGCAAAATTTTACCAGGTTGGGGGTTTCAACCTCCCAAGCTCCTACCCGCGCCCAATGCAGTAAGAAGCTTGAGACACGATCCACCCAGCCACTAGGTCCAGATGCGGCTAAAACAAAGATGCTACCTTAGTCACTGAAGGGAGGTCCAAGCAGCGCAGATTGAGGTAGGGCTGCTAAGGCTACAGCCTCTGTGGACTGCCAGGAACGCCAGTTCCCGCCAGCGACACGGCCTACATCCCTACAGGCAGTGTGCCCGCTCAAGTAGAACGTGGAGTGCACGGGGATCGTCCTCGTCTTAAACCTTCCCAGGCACCGTAAAGCCCGGAGCACAGGAGGGTCCCAGCGTGCCCCCAGAGATCTAAAACCAAGTCTCATGTTGTGGGATGGCGCTGATAAACGACGGATTAAGTCAGAGCCACCAGAGAGTTACTTACCGGCACGGAAAGATGGCGGAAAGAGGACGGGAGGGGCGAGCGCACAGAGTTATGGGAAACAGGAAAGCTATCGCGAGAGTTCCAAAGTATCGTTTAAAAATATACAAGGGGAAGAGTAAGCGAACGTAAAAGCGGATCCTCCTCAGGGAGTGCCAGTTGACTGCCGGAAGAATCGAGCTTTATTTTATTTTATTTATTTATTTTTTTTTTTTGTCTTTTTGAGACAGGGTCTCGCTATGCAGTTCAGGCTAGCCTTGAGCTCACTTTTGTAGCCCAGGCTGGTCTCGAACTCACACCGATCGTCCTGCCTCAGCCTCCCGAGTGCTGGGATTACAGGCGTGCGCCACCACACCCGGCACTTCGAGCTTTAAAGGGAAATCCTAGACGGGACCGAGGTAAGGCGTAGTTTTGACGACCTTTTGGCCTTTAATCTGTAAAAATACAAAACCGACCACAAGGTCCTGGATGCTTGCTAATTTTCATTGCAATAGGCATTCTCTGACCATCCAGAATAAATTTTGAGTCTCGGATATTTACGGTTTGTGGAAAGACCCGCAGGAATCGGTCAATGCCTCTGGGCGGCGTATGGAACTAGAATGTAAACTTCCTCCTTTTTGGAAACCTGGTAGATTAAACCCAGGGAGCGCTGAGGTGAACTAACTGCGCAACTCTTTTTATTATTTAATTTTGAGAAAGGGTCTCTGTAGTTATCCACACCAAGCTCCGACTTACGAGCCTCTGGAGTCTTGTCAGCCTCTGGGGGAGCTGGTTTACATGTTTACACCGCTCAGGGCTCCCAGAAGGTTTTGGGGTTTTGGTTTTTGTTTTTCTTTGTTTGTTTTTGTCTCGACAGGGTCTCGCTATGCAGCACAGGCTACCTTGAGCTCACTTTGTAGTCTAGGCTCGCCTCGAATTCGTAATGATCCTCCAGCCCCAGCCTCCTAAGTGCTGGGATTACAAGTGTGTGCCACCACGGGGGGCTTTTGGTATTGTTAAGACTTAGGTTGGGGCTGGGGAGACAGCTCCGTGGCACAAATGCTTGCATGACAAGTGCAAGGTCGTGAGTTTGAACCCTGGCCCCGCAAAAAAAAAAGTTAAAAAAAAAAAAAAAAAAACTTAGGTATATAAAAACAAAAAAAAAAAAAAAAAAAAAAAAAAAAAAAAAAAAAAAAAAAAAAAAAAAAAAAAAAAAAAAAAAAAAGTACATTTAAGGAAAAGAATATTCACATGATTTTTTTTTCCCAACAGGTGATGGTATCCACCTGTATGGAGGAGGACCCTAGAAGCTGTCATGTATCGAAGAATACCACACCAAACTGCAGGCCCATAGAAAAGAAATTGAAAATACCTATGCAGCAATCTCATTGAACAAGGTTACTCAAGCAGCAGTTTGTCACACTAATGAATGTCTGGAACTTAATGGCCACCACTTCGAACACCTCTTGTGGAGGCCACAGATAAACTGTGTTAATCTTACGATGTTTCAATAAATTAGTGAAAATGTTAGTGTTTATTGTTTGATCAGTCTGACATACCTATGTCTGTTGAGCCATTCTATACTGATTTGATGATGAATATATGTAATGCAACCATTAAATTTTTCTTGTTTTGAAATTCTGTACTATATGTACTCTTACTTATTACTGTTTTTTCTCTTTGATTCTGCTATTTTTATTCTTTAAAATAAATTTTATTTTAGGCCGGGCGTGGTGGCTCACGCCTGTAATCCCAGCACTTGGGAGGCTGAGGCAGGAGGATCGGTGCGAGTTCGAGACCAGCCTGGGCTACAAAAGTGAGCTCAAAGCCAGCCTGAACTGTGCAGTGAGACCCTGTCTCAAAAAGCAAAAAAAAAAAATAAATAAATAAATAAATTTTATTTTATTTATTTTTTCTTGTTTCAGACCTTTTGTTTGTCTATTTATTTATTTTTATGGCCAGCTCAGCCTGCCCTGAGGACAGGGCTGGCACAGCATGTGGTGCCGGGGATCAAACTGCGGTCCCTGCAGCTAAGCTTTCCTAAGCAGGCGCTTTAGACCACTGAGCCTGAGCCAGCCATAAAAATAAGTGAATAAACAAACAAAAGTTCTGAAACAAGAAAAAAAATTTAAATTAAATTTTAAAATTATTTAAAAATAAATAAATTTAAAAATAAATAAATAAATAAATAAATAAATTTAGTACTGCCGGGCATGGTGGCACACGAGTGTAATCCCAGCACTCCGGAGGCTGAGGCAGGAGTATCGATGCAAATTCGAGACCAGCCTGGGCTACAAAAATGAACTCAAGGCCAGCCTGAACTGCATAACAAGACCCTGTCTCAAAAAGACAAAAATAAGTAAATAAATAAATAAATAAATAAATAAATGTAGTACTTATATACCTGCCGGGGTGGGGGGAGGTGTGGGGGGTGCTGGTGCAGCATGTGGTGTTAGGGATTAAGCTGAAGTACCTGCGGTTCCCTAAGCAGGCACTTTACAATGCTGAGCTCATCTTGTGGGCCCCAACAGCTTGAGTCTTTCTCTTTTCTTTTTGCAGGACCAGGGATTGAACTCAGGACCTTGCACTTGCCAGGCAAATGCTTATTCTACTGAGCTATTTCCCTGGCCCAGTTGTATAAAATATTTCTATAGTGGTTTTTTTTTTTCTTGTTTCAGAACCTTTGTTTATCCACTCATTTTTACGGCTGGCTCAACCCACCCTGAGAGCAGGGCTCGCGCAGCAAGTGGTACTGGGGATCGAACCGCGGTCCCTGAAGCTGCCCAAGCTTTCCCAAGCAGGCGCTTTAGACCACTGAGCCATCCCGCAGGGCCCCTCTATAGTTTTTTCCTGATGTCTATGTGCATTTTTTTGGTGGACTCCAAGTGGTTAAGAATTTTTTAAGGGGCCAGGGAGGTTGCGTGCCTGGCCAGAGCAAGGTCCTGAGTTTAATCCCTGGTACCACAAAAAACACTAAGATGAAACATGAAAAAAATAAAAATTTTAAAATCGATGGTATCTCTTTAAATCACTGTAACTTTTTTTGTAAAGTGTTAATTAAGAATCTAGATGGGATTTTTTTTTTTTTTTTTTTTTTTTTTTTTTGGCGGGACTGGGGATTGAACTCAGGACCTTGCACTTGCCATGCAAGCGCTTATTCTACTGAGCTATCTCCCCAGCCCCTAGATGGGATTTTTTTTTAATTTATTTTATTTTATTTTATTTTTTCTTGTTTCAGAATTTTTGTTTCTTTATTTATTTTCATGGCCAGTTCAGTGTGCCCTGAGGGCAGGGCTAGCGCAGTATGTGGTGCTGGGGATAGAACCGTGGTCCCTGAAGCCACCTGCTGGCGCTTTAGACCACTGAACCATCCTGCCAAGTCCCCGGGATTTTTTTTTCCCAGTTCCAGAACACACATTTTGGAAGAAAGCCACCAATATTTCAAAATAAACGGGATTCTGAGCTTGTGGCTCTTATATATTTTTGTGTGCCCAGGCAAGAACAAACATAGATAATAATAAAAAATAATAATAGAACAAATGTACTGGCAAGTCAAGGTCCTGAGTTCAAGCCCTGATTCTTCAAAAAAAAAAAAAAAAAAAATGTAGGTTATTTATTCACTCGTTTTTTTTATGGCAGGCTCAGCCAGCCCCGAGGGCAGGACTGGCGCAGCATGTGGTGCCCGGGGATCGAACCGAGGTCCCTGAAGCCGCCCAAGTTTTCCCAAGCAGGCGCTTTAGACCACTGAGCCATCCCGCCGGGCCCCAAAAAAATGTAGGTTATTATCATCTCTGAACTTAACCATCGGTAGGGTAGGAGTGCTAATCCTCATCTCTTTTTTTTTTTTTTTTAAGATTTATTTATTTATTCTTGTTTCAGAACCTTTGTTTATTCACTCATTTTTATGGCCGGCTCAGCCCGCCCCGAGTGCAGGGCTGGTGCAGCATGTGGTGCTGGGGATCAAACCGCGGTCCCTGAAGCCGCCCAAGCTTCCCCAAGCAGGCGCTTTAGACCACTGAGCCATCCCACCGGGCCCTAATCCTCATCTCTTAAGGGTTCTTGGTGCAGTTAGATATGGCAGCAGTGTCAAGGGGTTGCGCAAGCTTTGGTGCATGTGGAGTAGATGTGCGTCTTTTTTGAGGGGCCAGGAAAAAAGTATAGAGTTCAGCATACAGGCCCTCCTGTGACCCCAGGATCTGATTGCTTCAGAGACAGTGAATTCTGACTCCAACTTCTTTTTTTTTTTTTTTGTCTTTTTGAGACAAGGTCTCGCTGTACAGTTCAGGCTGGCCTTGAGCTCAGTTTTGTAGCCCAGGCTGGTCTCGAACTCTCACCAATCCTCCCGCCTCAGCCTCCCGAGTGCTGGGATTACAGGGGTGCGCCACCACACCCGGCTCTGACTCCATCTTCTATGGCACTTCATGACTGGAGGGAAATTACCCAAGCTCTGAAATTTTTGCAACAACCTCCTTATCACACTTTCCACCTTTAACTTCCCCTTCACCCTACTCTTGTCTTTCCCACAAAGCAACAAGTAAGGCCTTTTTAAAACTTAAGTCAGGGGCCTGGCGGGATGGCTCAGTGGTCTGAAGCGCCTGCTTGGGAAAGCTTGGGCGACTTCAGGGACCACGGTTCGATCCCTGGCACCACATGCTATGCCAGCCCTGCCCTCAGGGCCGGCTGGGCCGGCCATAAAAATGAGTGAATAAACAAAGGTTCTGAAACAAGAAAAAAATAAATAAATAAAATAAAAAATTCTTAAAAAAAAAAAAATAAAACTTAAGTCAGATCATGTACTGTCCAAGGGCTTCTTCCACAGTGAAACTCAAATTTCTTCAGAATGCTGATGTATACACCTTCCTCAGGTGTACAGGCCCATCAAGCCTCACCCCACCAGTCCATCTTGGCTTGCTGTTTCGTGTGCATTATGTTTGTTTGCTCTGTGTGTGTGTGTGTGTGTGTGTGTGTGTGTGTGTGTGGTACTAGACATTGAACCTCAAATCTCCAGCATGTTAGGCAAGTGCCCTACCACTGACCTACATCCTCAGCTCTCCTTTTGAGCATTTACTAAATTTTCAGGGTGCCCTAGAACTTGTGATCCTCTTGCCCTGGCCTCCCAAGTAACTGCCATGACAGAGCTGTGCCATCTTGACTGGCCTGCCCTGGCTTGCTTTCCTTCGGACACTCCAAGCACACTCCACCGCAGCTCTTCCATTCACTTTTCCCTTTCACTGGAGCATCTTCAGCTCCTGTTCCAGCCACACCCACCACACACATAGCCCTCTCCTATTACTCCAGCCCTGCTAGCACTAAATTATCAGAAGCCTAACCATTGTGTCTCCTAGCCCCCGACTGTTTCATTCCAAAAAGGCAGGGATTTGGCTGATTTTGTTTCCCTCAGCCTTGACAATTTCTACAGAAGTTATCTGGTAACTAGTAAGCCCTGACACATATTTGATAAAAAAGAGGACAAATCAGTTTTCCCATCTGTTTGTGAAATGGGGATGATATTCCACCCAAGTTGCTGTGAGGGGGAGATGAGAACCTATAAAAGGGACTAACATAAGCCCCGAGTAAGTGCTCGTTGAGTATGCTGCCTCGGCCCATCCCACTAATCCTCATCACCTCCTAGATCCCAGGTTGACCTTCACAAAAACAGAGCTTCCAATGTGTACATCTCGGACATACAGCATTCCCTGGTCACAATTTACAAGTTACCACTGGGTTTTTAATTTTTTTTTTTTTTTTTTTTTTAAATTTATTTATTTATTTATTTATTTATTTCTTGTTTCAGAACATTTGTTTATTCACTCATTTTTTATGGCCGGCTCAGCCTGCCCTGATGGCAGGGCTGGCGCAGCATGTGGTGCCCGGGATCGAACCGCGGTCCCTGAAACCGCCCAAGGTTTCCCAAGCAGGCGCTTTAGACCACTGAGCCATCCCGCCAGACCCCCACTGGGTTTTTAATTAATTTTTGTTTTTAAGATAGGATCTTGCTACCTAGCTCAGACTGGGCCTGAATTACGGTTCTCATGTAGTGCAGGCTGCCCTTGAACCCACTATGTAATCCTGCTGGCCTTGAACTTGCAGCAATTCTTCTGCCTCAGCCTTCCGAGTGCCAAGTGTAGGGATTACCAATGTGTGCTATCAGGCCTGACCAACCAAATGCTGGCTTTTTTTTTTTTTTTTTTTTTTTTTTTTTTTTTTTTTTTTGACCGGCTCAGACAAGGGTGGGGCTGGTGTAGCATGTGATGCCAGGAATCTAACCAAGGTCCCTGCAGTTGCCTAAGCTTTCCTAAGCAGGTACTTTAGACCACTGAGTCATCTCTCTGACCCCAATTGCTGGCTTTTTAAATGAAAAAATTCTTTTTTTTCTTTTTTTTTCCATTTTTTTTGGTGGGACCGGGCTTCAAACTCATGACCTTGTTTTTGCCAGGCAGGCACTTGCACCACAGAGCCCCTGAAAAATTTGTTGACATACTGGCTCCCTAAATGAAAATTCCTTTTTTTTTTTTTTTTTTTTTTTTTTTTTTTTTTTTTTTTTTTTTTTTGTCTTTTTGAGACAGGGTCTCACTGTGCAATTCAGGCTGGCCTTGAGCTCACTTTTGTAGCCCAGGCTGGTCTTGAACTTGCACCAATCCTCCTGCCTCAGCCTCCCGAGTGCTGGGATTACAGACATGCGCCACCACGCCCGGCTGCAAATGAAAATTTCTTGATGTACTGGTTTGATGATTACAGCTTATTGTGTTTATTAGAAACATGCAATTCATGTAAATAGGGACCTTAGCAAAGAGTAGAGATGTGACAGAATGAAAGCACTTTCCCTTAAGACCCTTACCATAAATAGAAAAAGAATATATCCATTGTGGTAGACTATTAACTGGTGCTCAGTGTGTTATACCCAGCTGGACTGAACTAGCATGATCCTGGGTGTAGGAAGCCCACCTGAGGATCATTGCTAGTGGCATAAGAGGCTGTTAGGGAAACTTGTTTGGACAAGTTGTTGGATGTCATCAGAAGCTGCAGGCAGCTATCGGTTCCCTTGGAGGAGCTTGTCATGCTGGCTTTCCTGGTGAACTTGGCTGTTCTTGTCAAAGGAGGAGCTCATGACTTCATTGTTGCTGAGGATGTCTATAGTTCATTTTGAGGGAGCTCTGGTCCTCACTTTCAGCATTGCTTCCTGGCTCCAGAGGGGACGTTTGTACACCTCTCAGCCTGCTGGAAAAGCTTATCTCCATGGCTTTCCTCATGGGAGCTCTGATCTTCAGAGGACCTCACGACCTCAAGACCTCAATGTTGCTGAGGATTGCTGTCGGGAGGGGTGGTTCTTACTTTAAGCATTGCTTCCTGGCTCCAGTGCAGATCCCTCAGCCTCTTGGCACAGATCCTTTATCCTGCTGGCACAGAGTTCCTAGCTTCCACCACTGACCTTTGGACCTTCCCAGTGCAGATCCATTTAACAGGCCTGCATGAGACATTGTCCTGGGCTTTAGGCCTCCAGCTGAACTTGTGGGGGGCATTGTTATGGGCTTCAGCTGGACTCACTATTGTGGAATCCAGGCCCTTGGCTGGATACTTTGGACTTCAGTATGTGGACAGATTTCCTGTATTCTTTGAATAAGATTCATTATAAAGTAATTTTATAAAAGTGTCCTGTAGGGGGCTGGGAGATAGCTCCGTGGCACAAGTGCCTGCCTGGCAAGTGCAAGATCATGAGTTTGAACCCCAGTCCAGCAAAAAAAAAAAAAAAAAAAAAAAAAAAAAAAAAAAAAAAAAAAAAAAAAAAAAAAAAAAAAAAAAAAAAAAAAAAAAAAAAGTAAAGTAAAATGTCGTGTATTGTACTACTCCCCTTGGGCGGGGGAGGCAAAACTGTTTTGTTTTGTGGCTGGCTCAGCCTGCCAGGGGGGTGGGGCTCAAACTGCAGGGGCAGTCCCTGAGCTTGCCTAAGCAGGCACTTTAGACCACTAAGCTATCTGGGCAGCCCTCATTTGCTCTTCGTATTTGTATCCTGGATTCATTGATTCATCAACAGATAATATGTCTACTGTTGCCAGGTATTGTACCAGGTACTGAGAAGACAAAAACTACCATTCCTGCCCTAAAGAGGTTTTTTTTTTTTTTTGTCTTTTTGAGACAGGGCCTCGCTATGCAGTTCAGGCTGGCCTTGGGCTCACTTTTGCAGCCCAGGCTGGGCTCGAACTCACATCCATCCTCCTGCCTCAGCCTCCCGAGTGCTGGCATTGCAGGCGTGCGCCAACACCCCTGGCTTCCCTAAAGAGGTTTAAACTGCAGTGAACACAATCAAGTAAGTGACAGCAATGTGCCACACGGGGAGACAATTCAAAGTGCTGTGGGGCCTGGGAAATGGCTAGAGCTTTCCCAGAGCGAGGGCTCCTTTGCCTGTAGTTCATGACTGCCACCACGTGCTTCCTGTAGCTCATTAGCCTCACAATAGACTAGGAAACCTAGTCTACTATACCCATATCATAAGCTAAGTTCTATCTTAAAGTGACCAAATTTTAAGACTTTATTTAAGAAGCCAAAGCCTGGGAAAAAGTAGTTACATGAGATACTGAACTACTTCGCACGGATTTAGATCTAAATCTGCCTAATCTCAGAGTGGGTGCGCAGGGACAGTAGATAGTCTGGGCTTATGGAAGCCTGCTCTTAACACTGGTCTAGAGTTACGATGGCATGGACTCATACAGAAACAGGTAGAAAAGTCAAGATGGCTGGTTTGCATGGAAACAGAGGGTAGAGAAATGGAGCAGAGATCTCTGTATAAAGTACCCCACAAGTTGGTGGGTTTTGTTGTAGGCAAGCTGAACCCAGCCATCTTCAAACAGGACTGATATTGAATTGAGTAAAAATAAAGTGGTACTGTATGAACTGCTAGCATTAAGCCACCTTTTTTTTTTTTTTTTTTTTTTTTTTTTTTTTCTTGCAGTACCAGGGATTGAGCTCAGGACCTTGCATTTGTCAGGCAGGTGCTTATAGGTCAGAGGGAAGCTCAGCTCAGCAGTTGGACAATGGGCTAAGAATAAAACCAACAAATCTTTTAATTTAAAAAAATATATTTTAGTACAAGATCTCATTACACAAATCAGACTCATAGTGATCCCGTTTTCAGCCTCCCAAGCGCTGGGATTGCAGGTGTGCACCACCACACAGTGTCAGCAGCTGGCTCAGGGTGCCCCAGGGGTGGGGCTAGCATGCACACTGGGATGGAACCCTGGTCCCTGTACCTGCCTAAGCAAGTGCTTCAGTCTACTGAGCTATTTGGCCAGCCCAAATCTTCATTTTTGTTGGCATAATACATTCCCAAAAAAAGTATCCCCTGATGTGAACTGTGGGGTGCTAAGACCTCCGCTCTGCTTGAGGTAGAGTCAGGGCATACCTTGAAAAGGGACTAGCATGGGGTAGCTCCTTGATGCCAAGCTGAAGGACCCCACACTGGCCTGGGAAGGAAGCTAGGTGGGTGAGGCTGATGGAAGCAAAGCAGTAATCACAATTGTATGGTTAGAGACCAGCACTTCAAAACCACCAGGCAGGGCTCAGGAGACAGTTTAGTGGCATAATCACCTGCTTACCAATGCAAGATGTCTAGTTTGATCCACAATACCACAAAAAACACCATCAGGCAATCATGGAGTCTGGGAGTGAGCTTGAGGCTTCATTGTTGAACATATTCCAAAGGATCCATATTCTCTGGGGTGGTGGGACTCAGAATTTACTACCAAATCTATTCCTAGGACCCATAAAACATTCAATTTGAGCTCCTTTTTTTTTTTTTTTTTGTCTTTTTGAGACAGGGTCTCGCTATGCAGCTGAGGCTGGTCCTGCGCTCACTTTTGTAGCCCAGGCTGGTCTCGAACTCGCACCAATCCTCCTGCCTCAGCCTCCCAAGTGCTGGGATTATAGGCGTGAGCCACCACGCCCAGCTTCCTTTTTTATTTTTTTTATTTTTTTTATTTTTTATTTTTATTTATTTATTTATTTTTTTTGTCTTTTTGAGACAGGGTCTTGCTATGCAGTTGAGGCTGGTCCTGCGCTCACTTTTGTAGCCCAGGCTGGTCTCGAACTCGCACCAAT
>PVJA010021937.1:0-34892 GCA_004027025.1 Myocastor coypus
AGTTTGAAGACTTCATATATAAATGGATGTATATTGAACATATACTCATTAGTGAAATAAACCAGACCTATATGTGTAAATATCGTATAGTCTCCCTAATATAAGAACTTTAAAGAAGAAAACAAGAATTTAAGGGCATAACACAGCTGAATGTGTTATGGATTAAACAACGAAGTGACTGGAAGCAGATAAAGCAGAATACATATCAATAGCAAAACCATACACTTATGTAGATAGGATGAATCAGATATTGGTCTCAAAAACCTTCAAAATGTTCAGCATATTGATTATAGAACAATGTAACACTAAAACTATGTTTGTAATACATGTCACTCTTGTCTTTTTGATATGTACTGTTCCTGGTGTAAACTCAGTTACTGTCATTCTCTCTCTCAAGAGTAGTACCTGAAAGTAAGAGACTGGGCCAAAAACCATATTCTTGACCGGCTACAATTTTGTATTTCCTTGAATCTCCAAATATCTGTGTCAAAATTGTGTAACTGCTTATATCACATTGTATGGAAAGTTATTAAAATATCAATGATGATCAGGAAATATTATTTCCAAGTAAGTCAAAGATATTTGATACTCAGAAAGCCAGTGATGATAAGCTCAAGTACCTATGGTATAGAGTAATAGTATCACAAAGCTTTTCTGTTTTTGGGTTAAGAATGTAAGTTAACAGACCGACAATTGGAGAAAAAGAAGGGCTATAAGGATAGCCAATATTTTGGACCTAGCCCTTCAAGGTCAATAAAGACCCAGGATATAAGAGAACCTGTAACTCAGAAGTGTCCCAAATTTCCTGGTCAAGGAGATTATGGGACCTCAGAGGAAAGGGATGAATGAACTGCAGTGTGTCTAAGGAGAGTCACCCAGAGAAAAACATTCTCTCAGGCTTTCACAGAAAGCAAAATAGCCAAGCAATGGCCGTGACTCATCCCGAAGGCCGACACTAAGAACAGTTCTACAAAGTACTGTCTATGGTCTCAAACTTAATCCTGAGGGGTTTTGACCCTGGAAGATAAAAAAAAAAAAAAAAAAAAAAAGAATGTTTTGTCATATAGGTCTTGCTTCGACTTGCCCTTGACCACCCAGCAAGAAAAAAAAAATGCTTAATTACAATGCATGAAACGCAGAGCTAGATTGGTGAGATGAGCTTTAGGAGGCTTAGATTCAATAGCCTCCAACATCACAAGCTTCACTGGTGGCCCACTGAAATTGCAAAACCTTTGACTGTGTATGTATCTGCTTCCCCTTAGTCCAAAGATAAGTATATTCTTTTCCTTTTATTTTTTTCCTAAGCAACATCAATAGGGAGGTGGGTCATGCCCACACACTGTACTCTTTAGAATGACTGTGAGGACAATATGCAATATGTCAACTTTCAAAGAAAAGAAAGGGGAAAAGAAAAAAAAAAGTAATGTGGATTTAGAAAGGTTAATGTTAAATTATTTGATCAATCTTATACACCTATATGTATTAATCTAAACTGATCTGATGATGAAAATATGTAATATAACCATTGTTAAGTTTAAACAATAAAAAAATTGAAAAAAAAACAAACAAACAACCAAAAAAAAAAGTCCTGTGATCCTCCTGCCTTAGCCTATCTAGTGCTGGTATTACAAATATGTGCCACTATGTCTCTGATTTTTTTTTTAGAATAAAAGAAAAGGTAAGTTCAAAAATACATGAATTTGTGCATGTAATTTTATAGCTATCATAAAAAAACACGAAAAAAATTTTTATAGCTATCATAAAAGTATTAATGAATCTGTGTCATATTATGTCAGCAATTTATGTACCAACTGTGAGAGAATTCACAGAGTATTTTAAGAAAACTCTATAATAATGATCAGTTTAGCCCAACAAATTGTTTTACATGGTCTTTCAATATTCTTCTTAGAAAGAAAGAGAGAGAGAGAGAGAGAGAGAGAATTATCATGCTATACAACATTCTAAGTAATGAAAGAAAAACAATTTTCATTTTTTCCTCTTTACCTCTTCTAATCTTTTTCCACATATCTTGTTTTATACCTCCCAGCTTGAAGTCACTTAAATATGTAATTAAAAGGTTTTTTGAAATCTGTCTTCCAGATTATTTATGAAGATGTTAAACAAAACTAGGTTTGACCTTAAACCCTACCAGGCCTTCTAATCTAAACCAAGATCATTCACTCACATGCTGCTTCTTTTTAGAGTATCTATTGTTTATAGTCCTATCTTGATCCATTTTATGGTATCAATAACCACAGCCATTCATTTCCACTTCTCTAATGCATATACTACCAAATGCTTCCTGTAAAGTCCAGATGTTTTGTATCTTTTGTCCGCTCATTTGTAATTGTACAGAAAACCTGATCTCACATCGTCTCAGTGGCCACCTACACTGAGGCAAGCAGCAGTGTTAATCCATTAGAATCAGTTTGTTTTTGACAGTTAGGTAAGTCGTGAGTAAAGAGAAGAAATGAGCAGTAACAACAGATTCCTTGCACAGATAAGTGGCTCTGCCATAACAATATAGAAAGAGGGACGGAAAAAGAAGAAAGGAGTAATGCAGGGTCATTTCTTACTATGAAAGATAATGATACATGGCTCACAGGCATCATTTGAATTAAGCAATGCCTATGATGAAAAGTCAGAATGAGTTCTGTGATAGGATTCACATTGTGCTACTTAGATACAGAGACAAAGAAACCACAGAGAACTAGAATCAAAGCTAAAGTATAAAGAGATAATAGGCAATGTTAAGGCTTTGAACAAGATTCATGCAATGATCAAAAAAAAATAGTGAGGACAAAAGCTTTTAGACTTTCAAACCACACAAATAAAATGGAGGAAATAAGAGGAAGAGCTAGAGAAGAAGATGCTTTAACAGCAAAAACATAAAATCTCTTTGATCTATAGAGTGTCTAAATTTGCAACACAGGTGAACACAAGATGTTGTCAGAGATATCTTTAATGTTATACAAGGAAGAAATTGAAACAACCTAGCACCATGTTTCTAGTGTGAAATAGTAATGGCACAATTTATGGGAGGAGATTAGTAGACTGATGATGATGATTAAAAAATATTCCACATAACTAGTGAGCTACATGTTCTCAACCTGTAATCCCTCTGCTTAAAATCTGCATGTTACCCTCAGGGAATGGCCTTCATAGCACTTTGCCCAGCATGCTCACTCATAACACCAGGTCACTCACACCTGATAACTACCCTCCTCATTAGTGCTGCACAAGATTCCCAATGCAGAGCTAATATTCCAAAATATCTAATACCTAGAACATAGTGAGAGCTTCACAAATGATAATACCCTTACTTTCTAATTTCCCTTCTCAGGAGCCCTACTGTTCTGCACACATCAAACTGAGAACACACTGTGCTCATAGCAGTTCTGGGTATACAAAATTTTCATACCCACTCTCTGAAATATCTATTTGTCCCTTATTTAGAATTTGGCAGACTCCAGTGGACCATAGGGTACCAGCATCAAAATCAGTCTTTTCATGCTGCTGGGGGGTGGAGGGGATCACTACTTGTTATCTCTCCCCACCCCCAGCACTCTAATCCTAGTGACAGAATCTTATTTCATTATTTTTTTCCTCTTCCAGAGATTTCAACTTCACTGAGGGCAGCAAATGTGTCTAGATATTCTCTGAATACCCAAAGTGTGGCACAGTTGGTCATCCTGTCATGAAGCACTAATTGAGCTACCATTACGTTCTAAGCAACGTGATGCAAAGGGAAGAAGAAATGCTATCAAAGAACTCCAGTTCCTTGTGAGGGGACACATAAATAAATATGGCTTCAGAGGATATCACAGGGTCTGTATTGTCTCCTTAATGTTATTCTGATTGTTTGCATGTATGTAATAGGGATTTTGTAAGGCAAAAAAATGGCATGTTCACTTGGAAAACATTCATAAGTATAATGGTAGAATTCTATATAAGGAATAACTGGGGCACTGCAGGACTCCAAGTGGATGTTAGGATTAGGTGAGTAGATTCTGATCCCTGCTGCCTGACACTAACCAGTTGTGGAAATTTTGGCAGGTATTTAACAATATGTATCTAGTTTCCATATTTGTAAGATATTAGTTTTGATTTAAGATACAACCAAAGGAATGTTTCAAGTTAGACAGAAGAGAATATTCTCACCAACCATCTACCCATTCCTAATTCATAACCACAGATGTTTTTGCTTTTTAATGTTTATGTTGTATTTCTACTTACATTGTCTTGTGAAATTCCCAAAGCTAGAAATGTTTGCATTATTAGTCCTAAGATTCTATGAGTCTACTGGTCAAAGATGTATGGTATTCTGTGCAGCTCCTGTATATAGAAGGAAAGAAAGTATCTTTACCTCTAGAGAGGTGTGTTTTTGAACGATTGCATGTGTCACAGCAAAATTAATATGTTGACACTTAAATCCCAAAAAATAGTATTAATTGGTAGGCCCTTTTGGGAACTGGCTAAGTCACAATGGCTTTGGTGCTTATAGAAACAATGCCTTCATAAAACAAGTTGAAGGGCCTATTCTGGGTCATTTTTTCCTGTGACCTGAGGACACACAAGAAGATGCTCTATGAAGATCATGCGCTCACCACAACCTGAATATGCCATGTGGATTAACCTTGGGCCATCCAAATCTGTATATAATAAATTTCTATTAATTATAAATTACCATTCTCCAGTATTTTGTTATAGCAGCAAAGAGTGACTAAGACAACAGGGAAAGTCCGAAAGATCCAGAGACATGGAAGCAGTGTTTCACTTCCCTGGAGAACTGGAGCATGGCCAAGACATAAAGGACCCTTCTGTCCCAGTGGTAATTCCTGGTATTCAACAGCTCTTAAGACTGGGCCCCATGGGAATTCTGATGCGCAGTCCTGGTGACTCCATCTTGTTTGTGACACAGCTTCTTGTTATAGCTTCCTCTTTACTTCTATATTCTGGGCCCCTCTAACAGGCATTCCCAGTGAGAGATATCTGACTGATGCAGTATAAATGATCCTGATTGGTTGATGTATGAAGGGTTTTTTTTATTTTTTTGTTTTGTTTTGTTTTGTTTTGTTTTGTTTTTGTGTTTTTGTTTTTTGTTTTGTTTTGCTTTGTTTTTTGTCTTTTTGAGACAGGGTCTCACTATGCAGTTCAGGCTGGTCTTGAGCTCACTTTTGTAGCCCAGGCTGGTCTCGAACTCGCACTGATCCTTCAGCCTCAGCCTCCCAAGTGCTGGGATTACAGAGGTGCGCACCATGCCCGGCTGAAGGGTCTTGATCGACTGATGTTTTACATTTTCTAGAGTCCAAACCACTGTAGTTGAGGCAACAGAATCACGTGGCACAGTGCATGGCATCTCATGCATCATGAGCAGTTATGGCTGCTTTTGTCCTAAGAAGACTGAAAGTGAAGTACCTAGAATTTAATAATCTTCTTAGTGTACTTGAATAGGTCACTTTTATCCTATGACTGGACTACTAACCAGGGTCCCAGCATTTCAGTTATTAAGTATAGACTTGAATAACTCTCTCTTGTTTGATTAAAGAACAACTGTGTGCCACAATATCCTGAAGATACTGTCTTAAAATGACCCTGGTAATGATGACAACACAAGATATTAAGAATAAACTATCAGGGGCCCGGCAGGATGGCTCAGTGGTCTAAAGCGCCTGCTTAGGAAAGCTTGGGCGGCTGCAGGGACTGAGGTTCGATCCCTGGCACCACATGCTGCGCCAGCCCTGCCCTCAGGGCAGGCTGAGCCGGCCATAAAAATTAAATAAATAAATAAATAAACAAACTATCAAAATAAAATTATTTGCCAGTCTCTGTACAGTAAAAAAGGGCATCCAAGTGCAAGTCTCAGCATTTAGGAAAGTGAAAATGATTTACAGCAAGCATAAACCCTTGCTGAAGCCTATACATCTGGAAGGATATAAGGGTAATATTCCATGCCAGAAAGAAAATATTATTATGTAACCAGATCTCAAAATACACAGAGGCAAACCAGGCATGGTGGCGCACGCCTGTAATCCCAGCACTCGGGAGGCTAAGGCAGGAGGATCGGTGCAAGTTCGAGACCAGCCTGGGCTACCAAAGTGAGCTCAAGGCCAGCCTGAACTGCATAATGAGACCCTGTCTCAAAAAGACAAAAAAAAAAAAAAAAAAAAATACACAGAGGCCAAATTAAGTCCTCAGGCAGGTGTTTGCTCTTCACATCACGCCCTGTCCCCATACTTCAGAGGCCAAATCAGAAGAGTATTTGACAATCTCATCTTTCTGTCCTTACTTGCTTGATGTTTTACCCCACCACTTCCTTTCTGGCTCACTCTATCATAGTTGATTGCTCTGGTTTTCTCCTCAGGAAGGCTGAAGGGGGAGCATCTGTCCTCTATGACAGGTGCTCAGTCCTTTGGGGACCTTCCTTTCATGGATAGTGATCAGCTTTATAGCACACACTCCATTACCACTAAAAGCAGCCTCCTAGAATAGATAGAGAGGAGAGAAAAGGAAAGAAGGGAGAAGTAAAGCCTGACTTGATTTTAGTAGAGATGCACAGAGAATAGAATCTGCAAGACCCTGGCAATGCAGTTGCTGCTTTCCCATTATATGCTGCTTTCCCCTGAAATGTCCATTAAGGTCAACTCAATCCCAAATGGGAAAGGATAAATCGATAAGATTATATGAGCTTTATATCCAGGAATAGCACAGGAGCTACTGCAAATGCATTTGGAACTTTGGGGAGTTTGAAAAACAAGTCCAGTTGGGAAATTGTTATAGTTTTATGTATATTGGTATAAATTTTAGTCAAAATAAATACCACTTCCTTCATCAAGTGAAGTTTCTATTTACTGAAATTTGGGTTATGGTAGATTTTAAAATCTTTATATTTTAAAAGGAAAGAATTTACACAAAGCTAAGTAGGAAAGGTATAATACTAAAATTGGTCATATTTTACAAATCTATCCTTGAGTAAAAAAGTAATATAATGATGTTAACTTTAATTTTCAATTAAAAATATTTAGGGATAAACTGGCAAAGGTAACTTTTCCTTAATATAGGACCTGTAAATTCAAAACATGCATGATCAGTGTGGTATTGGGTCATGCTCCGCACCTCCCTTCAGTTTGACCCTGATTTCTGGGTGCTCAGTGCTCAGCAACGCAGAGGACTCAGTGAGCTGTCAAAAGAACCACAGAGTACTGAATGCTTTCTTTACACCAATGCCTACCACTGAACTGTGAAGATTTCACATATAATGAATGACAAACTCTCTCTTGACTTGCTAATAGAACAAAATGAAATATGATGCTTTAAAGGCAGTGACAATATACTGAAATCTGTCTTCAAGGTGCAGGGGTCTAACTGAATGTATGCCAAAGGGCAATTTAATGTTCTTTTTAGTAAGGTTCTCAATTGTTATGTTCATATCATAGGTCAAAGACAATCAGGTGATTGAATAAAGACAACCTGAAAAACTGAAGGCTTTTATTATACTGAATACTCATATTCCAATTTTCTCTCAATAAAGTTAAGGTTCCATAAAAAAAAATACATGAGACCAAAGTCATTTTTACTGAAATAATCTCTCCTAATATAGTCATGAAGGCTTTTAGTGTGAAGCTTGACATATACTAATTAGGCTTAACATGATTACACTGTTAGCTTTTATTCATCATTAATATTGTGGACCACAAATCTAATCCAAATTTCTTATTATCAATCCATGACAACAGCCTGTTGATCCAACCCCAAATTGTCTTTGTCCTGCTAACACCACCTTTCCCAGCCCTCTCACTTGGATGATTGGCAGCACTTTCTAAACTGGTCTTTTGCTGCTGTTCCCCTGTCCTTCTCCCATCTCTAGTCACATCACAGGCAAGGAAGGGGCCTTAAGCACACACAGGTGAAGTGAAAGGCAGGCTTCACTCCACCCTCATGGCCCCTGTGGCTGAGCTGCACCTGGCTCTTCTCTCACTGAGTGCAGGCTGCTGCTGTGTCCCAGGATCACACTGTCCTCTGGCACAAGGCCCAGACCAAATTTAGGACCCTCTGTCCAGAATTCTCTTCTTCTCGGCTTTACCTAAGTAACTTTAGGCAACATCAGGTCCCAGCCCAAGACACAAGAACACCAAGAAGCCCACCTTGACTTTTTTTTCCTGCTTAGATATAGTGTCCCTCCTGTTTCTTTTGGCAGCGCTGGAGATAGAACCCTGGGCACCCTGGGTGTGGGGCAAGCCCTCTTGACTTAACACTGTCTTTCCTTGCTCTTGTCACAGTCTTTCTGATTCTTGGTTTGGTAATTATTTGGCCTCTCTTCTCTACTTGACTAGAAGATGAATAGGGAGAGGCATCATATCTGTTTTTTCTTCCTCTAGGACCTACAGGGCGCATGGCACATATGAATAAGATATGGAAATAGCTCAGCAGATATATAGGCACTCTTAGTATATGGACTAAAATGTATATGTAAATTTATTGTTGTGACATGAGCATATTTTTAACAAGAGAAAACAATCACAAAACTCAATCTGAATTATAATGTTATCAGGATATTAAACTATGCAAAGAGTTATTTTAATAAAATGTTTAGTTTTTTGTATTATCAGTGAATATTAAATGGTTAGACACTTTGTCAACTTCAAACCCCTATGACATCTTTTCTACTTCACAAAGCTAAAGAACTTGCTGGCCTGTGATTTTGAAAATTTCAAATGACTCCAAGCTTTAGCTTTAATTTTTATTGTTTTGTTTAAATATGGCAAAAAAAAAAAACCTTTAAAGTGGAAATTGTCAGTAATGATAACTATAGAAGAAGAACTAGCAAGAATTTAAGAAAACTGGGAGCATCATGCTCTATTTTAAGATGCCTACCTGGTTTCTCATAATTTATAACTCTACCTCAATAAATATTACTGTTTGTGAATATATTTTCCTTAACTAGCCCTCATGAAGGTTTAAATGTGGCAAAGACTTGGGTAACTAACATTTGATTCTAAATTCATAATCCTCAGTGCATTTGGGGAAGTAGTTAAGTGTGAATAGTCTGGAAGAAAAAATTCCATGACAACATTGAACAGAAATGGAATGAACTCCTTAATCCTCTGAAGGATTTCTCTACCCAGTATACTATGCAACTTTTTTTTTTTTTTTTTTTTTTTTTTTTTGTCTTTTTGAGACAGAGTCTCGCTATGCAGTTCAGGCTGGCCTTGAGCTCACTTTTGTAGCCCAGGCTGGTCTCGAACTCGCACCAATCCTCCTGCCTCAGCCTCCCGAGTGCTGGGATTACAGGCGTGCACTCCCTTACTATGCAACTTCTAATAGCTCAACTATTTAAATAGATGCATTTTGCCTGGGTCAGATATTAGCAAGCAGATCCATTGGTGATAGGAGAAAATACTCTTAAAACAAATCTCACCAATGATTTATGAGCACTTTGTGTTTCCTGTTCATAGCTTAGCCATAACATATGCCAGCATAGAGTAGTCATTTAATATTTGTTGACTGATAAAATATATATGCAAGTGTAAGTTCAAAAGCTTGATTAATATATAAAACACAAATCTTTCATTATTAATTATTAATTCAGCTATCTCTAAGACATGCATTAGAGGCAATAGATGCTGATTTCAGTTGAAAAAATTCCTTTCAGTGGGTTTTTAATGGGTCAGAATGAACATACAGTAACTTGTGATTTTTAATATTAAGGTTATTTGACTTTAAATTCAACTTATAAGTATTAATATTTTATTTTCATACTGAATATTCATGTGGTAAGACAAGAATAATGGCTCTAAGTTCTTGATTTCTATGCATTCATAAACCTGATTTTCATTTGTTTTGATTTATGTATTTTTAAAGTACCAAAAATGTGCAATCAGACAGCATTATCTGTTACTGTTTGCGTAATAAATATTGGCATAGAGTTTAAAATATTTCCGTGGCTTGTAGACTGCCATACTTACTGCAGATGGGCCTCTGACCAGCTGAATAAAACAAAATAGAACAAAAAACCAACCTTTGCCTGAATAAGGGAGAATCCTCCAGCTAATGGTCTTTAGGCTTCTGAGATGTCTTACCACCAACTTGTGGAACTGGCCTTCATAACTGTGAGAATGAGAGAGAGAGAGAGAGTTCTTTATACAAAAGACACTATATTTACATACAACTTACATGTATCCTTTGCATATTAGTTTAAATCATTTGTACTGCTCTAATGCTGAATGTTATGTAACTAGGTATCATATTCCTTAGGGAATTATGACAAGGAAAATCTCTGAGCATGCTCAGTTGGAGGGCAGGCATCATGTATGTGTATCCTATGGGACTGTTTCCCTGAGAATCCCAGTAGAATAACTCTGGAAATAACTCCAGGTGTGTATGTATGAAAGTAAAGTTTTCAATATTACATTTGGATAAATGGAAAATCAAAGTGCCATTACCATTAATTAAACAGTCTTTCCCCTATCCATTTAAGCTGCAGTGTTGCTCCTGTTGTAATCAGCCACATGCATGCCCAAGGTCTTAATTATCACAACTTTTAAGTGAATTTGGAACAAGATTTTAATCACTCTTTTCTTCTGGCTATTCAGAGCTCTTTGCTTTTTTTCATATAAATTTTATGGCTTTATGAAATCCATAAGTCTTCTTATTATAAGATCATTATATTTTATTAATTTGAAGAGAGATGGCTTATTTATATTAGTGTTTTGTTGTTTAGGCTAAAAAATGCTCACACATTTGTCAGCTTTTGTTGTTAAGACAAAATATAAGCAAGAGAAAGAAGAGAGAGACAGAGAGAGAGAGAGAGAGAAAAACTGGCTTACTTTCTCTGACTAGGTCCCCCCTCCTGCAGTTTCTGTTACCTCCTGATAGTCTGCTCAGTTAAATTCATCAGTGGACTAATCCACTTATGTGATCAGAGCCCTGACGATTGATCACTTCCCAGCCACCCTCTGAGCAAGAATGGAGGACCGTGCCTTCCACACATGCTCTTCTGAGGGATATTTCATGTCCAAACTATAATAGTATACTTATAACATTTAGTTATAAGTATTTTTGTTTGCCTTTTGTTCCAAGCTTTCACTCTTGGTAGTGTATAGCAATGTACACTGATTTTGTAAAATTGATTTTGAGTTAAATGACCTTGAATGACATTAAATGACCTTGCTGGACTCACTGATTATGTCTGTTAATTTGTCGGTTGCTATCTCTTGGATTTTCCTTGCAGACATTTCTGACTAAGACCAAGTTTAGCTTGTTTTGCCTCATTTTCTTTACAATTGTTACACATTTTATTGTTTCTTCTTATCTTGCTACAAAGGTGAATCCTTTGGGCATTCTTATCTTACATTTGACTTGAAAAGGTGTTCTTAAATATTTTATCATTAGGCATAATGTTTACTCTCAACATCTTTCAATTGGTTAAGGATGTTTGTTTTTTTCTATACTAATTCATTAAGCATTTTTAAGAGGCTTTCATCTTTTCTTAAATGTATTTGTATAGGGTCTCCCTACGCAGCATAGGCTCATAGTGATCCTCCTGTCTTCAGCCTCTGCAGACTGGGATTATAGGTGTGCCCCAACCTTTGGTCTCGGTGGCTAGCACAGTATGTGATGTCAGGAATCGAACCCTGATCCCTGCACTTGTCTAAGCAGATGTTTAATCCTCTGAGCTAACTTGCCAGCCCTAAGACTTTCATCTTATAAATGGCTTCTTCCTGCATTTATGGAAACAGTAGGGTTTTTTTCCCCCTTTGGTCTGTTAGTATGGACATTACAGACCTTAAGTCGAGGGCTCTCTATGAGCCTTTGGTCCATCATCCCCTCTGCCACATCCTTCACAAGCAGTATGACCCTGATGAACATAAGCATCCATTCCCTGCATCTTTTTATTTTACCACCCTTGTATGAATCCATAAACAAATAGGTTTGCTTATCTTCAGTTTACTTTATCATCCATGATTTTTGCATGGAGCTTTAACTTGTGTTCATTACTTTTAACGACATTTTTTTTGCCAGCCAGACAAGGTGGTGGACACTTGTAACCTAGCCTTTGAAGGCTGAGGCAAGAGGATCACTTTGACTTCAGAGTCAGCCTGGACAAACTAGTGAGTCTACACTAGTCTACACTACACTACAAAGCTAGTCTACACTACACAAGGGAACCCTGTATCCAAAAAATGAGAGATTTTCACATCTTCTTCTTCTACTATTCGTTAGATGTCTTTAAAAATCATTGATGCACGCTAAATTTTATCACTTTTTCCTATTTTTCCTCCAAAGTAACATTTCAACACTACCATAGTATTTTATTTGTTAAAGTGAGTCACTAGGTACAAACCACACTCAAGAAGGAAAGTTACCATGGGTATAGGTACCAAGAGTTAGGGACTACTGAAAGCCAGGGTAGAGGCTACCTGCCACATCTACCAAAAATAATACACAGAGCAATAATCAAACTGGAGCCGGGCGTGGTGGCTCACGCCTGTAATCCCAGCACTCGGGAGGCTGAGGCAGGAGGATTGGTGCAAGTTCGAGACCAGCCTGGGCTACAAAAGTGAGTGCAGGACCAGCCTCAACCGCATAGTGAGACCCTGTCTCAAAAAGACAAAAAAAAAAAAAAAATCAAACTGGCTTATACTGATTTACAACAGCTAAAAAATTATAATACTGGGGGCATAGTTCAGTGGCAGAACATGTGCTTAGCATGTACAAGGCTCTAGGTTCAATCTCCAGTGCCATAAAATTAATTAATTGCAGTAGACTGCAGCTATAGCACTTTATTCACATTGTCACATTAATCTTTTTTCTAGCAAATTTTTTATTTTGTTTTGCAATTTTATTTTATTTTATGTATTTAGGACAGTGTCTACAGGGGCTCACTATGTAGATCAGACTCATAGTGGTTCTCCTGTTTTCAGCCCCTCAAGCTCTGATACTATAGGCTTGTGCCACTGGGGGGGCAGGGTACAGGGCCAGGATGAACCCTGGTCCTTGCATCTGCCTAAGCAGGCATTTTAATCCCCTGAGTTATCTGGCCAATCCTGTCACATTAATCTTGACAATAAAATTATGAAGTAGAATTTAGGGAAGGGAATGGTTATTAGAGATTAAACTCAGAAATCACTGAGCTACATTCACACCCCTTTAAAAAATATATGGTCTTTTTATTTTGACACAGGGTTTTGCAGTTGTCTAAGCCTCAAGCTTGCAATCCTCTTACCTCATCCTCCTGAGTATCTGGGATTAGTCAGGAGCTACCACACCCAGCTAAAGTAGCTAATATTCTATCCCTGTTCTTCTCTTGGTTCTCTTTACTGGTTACAGTAGCATTGTTTTTCTCTTTACGGTGCTGGTGACTGAACCCAGGACCTTATGTATGCTAGGCCAAGAACTCTACTATTCAGCTGTACCCCAGCCCAGTAATAATTTAATAGCTATGTGATGTCATTTTTATTAATGTAGTGTTTAAATGTTACATAACTCAACTTTACATATTTTTTCTTCTTTATAGTTAATGTTCTACTAGTGAGCATTTCTGTGTATAACATAGGATACTCTTGTTGAGCAACTATTCTTGAATAAATTTCCTGGGGAAATTCTCTCTCATTCTCACAATTATGAAGGCCAGTTCCACAAGCTGGTGGTAAGAGATCCCAGAAGCCTAAAGACCATTAGCTGGCGAATTCTCCCTTATTCAGGCAAAGGTTGGTTTTTTGGTTCTGTTTTGTTTTATTTAGTTGGTTAGAGGCCCATCTGCAGATTATGGAGTAATTAGAACTATTGCTATATATTTCATTACTGTTTTTTTCAAAAGTCTATACCACTTTACAATGAAAAATCTATTATAATTTTAAGAAATATGTTAATGTAAAAAAGCCTCAATTCACCTTCATAAACATATAATCTCACATGTATATGTTTGTGTACATTATTGGAACTGTCAAAGATGGGAAGTTTAAGGGCCTGCCAGGTAGCTCAGTGGACTAAAGTGCCTGCTTAGGCAGGCTCAGGGACCAGAACTCAATCCCCCAGTGTGCTGTCGGCCCCATCCCTGGGGCATGCAGAGATGGCACACTGAGACTGGGTGTGGTGGCACCTGTAATCTCAGCACTTGGGAGGCTGAAAACAGGAGGATCCCTATGAGTCTGATCTATGTCATAAGACCCTGTAGATCCTGTACTAAATAAATTGAAAGAAAGAAAAAAAAAAGATTGGCAATCTACCTTTTGTATAGCTATCTGCCTTTTTTATGTTAAATAACCATTGTTAGATCCATTTAAATTTTCAGGTTTTAGCACCCAATGTAGTAAATTACATTGGCATATTTTCTCTGTATTTGGCAATTATGAATGACATAAAAAGCAAAAAGGATTCATTTGATATTTTCATGTGCAGCATTACTGCACTGATTTGAATGAACAACTCACAATGATATAATGTCAGCTATCTGAAATATTTCTGGGAATGATAGAATAAAAACTCCCAAAAGCTGTTAAGGATTTTCATGCTTCCAAAAATTCTTTTGCTAAAGCTGCTTTATTGACTATGTTTAATATACATAAAGACAGAATAAAACAAGATGGCCTTACAACTATCATTCAAAAAGCAAAGTTAAGGTAGGGATATAGCTCAGTGGAATAAATGCTTGTCTGGCAAGCACAAGGTCCTAAGCTCAATCCCTAGTACTGAAGGAAAAAAAAAAAAAAGTTAAAAAAACAGTTTCATTTCCCATGAAAACTCATTTTTAAAGACAGATTCTAATTCTCTTGAATACATAATGCAAATAACATAGACAGTAGATGTAAAATGTAAAACTGATTACAATGTTTACAGGAGAATATAAATCAAGGGGCTAGCAAAAACAATAAGACCCAAAAAGAGAAAAAAAAAAAGGAGAAAAGGAATTTCAGCATAAGAATGAAGAAGACATGATGATTTGTTAAATCAAAGACCCTTCATTTAAATTATTCTATTATCTCACTAGTTGCAGAACCTTGTAGTATAAATAACATGTCTAAGAGGGAAACTCCCACAGGTTAACAAGTTCACAGCATAATATTTTTTTATGATTTAACATGCTTCTTTGTCTCTGACAATATAAAACAAAAATTGAGAGCTAAGGAATACTCTGGAAGAGTAAAAAATATTACCTGAACTTTGATTTCCTACCCTGGCTAACAAAACAATCCCTTCATTCTCCACAAAGACTGACTCATACTCTGTAAAAATATGGAGTAGGTACACCTAACACTTTCCTCTATGTATTGAGAAAAATGTGTGTGTGTGTGTGTGTGTGTGTGTGTTTCTTTTTTGTTTTTTAAGACAGAGTCTTACTATGTAGCCTAGGCTGACCTTAAACTCAAGCAAAACTGCTTCTGCCACCTTAGTGCTGGTAAAGATAGGTGCCACCATGCCCACCTGGGATTTTTTTTTCTTCACTGTGGTGCTACAATATAAATGTCTTTAATCTGACACAGTTTTATGTATCAGGAGCCCAGGGATTGTTAAAGATGACTCTAGATCAGGAGGATTTCATAAAAAGTTCTATTCAAGATGTTGGCCAAAACCTCAGTCACTTTAAGAGTTAACAGACTAGAGGGATCCACTACCAAATTCACTAGGTAGGCTTTGGCAGAAAGCTCCAGTCCTCAAGTGGTCCTTTCTCTCTAGGAGTGCTCACATAGGGTAGCTGGCTCCCTCCAAAGTGAATGATCTGAGCAAAAAAACAATAGATATCAAAGCCTCCCTATCTTTAATAATGGAATCTAGAAGGCACCATGTGTTTAATAGATAGCATAACATCATGTAATGTCTACTGCATTCTTCTGGTCACAAACATCAATCTTGACAAGATACCAGAAGTCCTAGGGGGGATCTCAGGGGACCAATTTGGGCAATTGACTTCCATAGTTACATAGTTTTATACTTTTTACATTACGTATGGGTAATTCAGTTTATGGCTATATTGTTACAATTTTTGTTATCTGTATTCTTGAGTTAAATTAGCCTATAGTTTTTTCTTGTTAATAGTTTATACTAGTCTTCTAAAGACAGATTAGTAGTGTCCCTTTCTTTTTCTATTTTGTGAGTTTATACATAAGTAAGAATACATCAGAATTATAAGTTCTTTGGTTGCTAGAATTCAATGTGAACCATCTAAGTACAAAATCATCCTTAATTCAATAGCCTTAATGTATTAAAAGATCTTTCAGTTTTATAATCATTGTACTTTTTCCTTCTTGAGACAATTTGTATAAATTGTACTTTTATATACAAAGTTCATCTACATTTTAAAATTCAGTGACATGAAATCATTTTAATGACTTTATTTTTGTTCAATATTAGAATTATTATCGTAGTATCTTCTTTTTCTTTTCTGATATTTGCAGCTTGTGCTGTCGCTCTTTTTTTCACTTTTTCCTAAAAATTTATGTTTTATTAGGTTTTTAAAGAATCAATCTTTATTTTTATTACTGTTAATAAAAAACAATATTAAGATAGTTTCAAAACATGCTAGTAGGACAGCCACAATAATTGATACAACACATTGTTGTCTTCATAGTAGTTGTTCAGAGTACAAGATGCAGACATGCTAACTCTTCTAAGCACTATTGGTACAAATATTACTTCTCATTGAATTAAGAGAAAGTAGTTGTATATATAGAGCAATATTCCATAATAGTAGAGGGTTATTGGCAGAACTGGCAATGTTGGAAGCTGTTGACTTGAGCCTTTTACAGTTCAGCATACTAATCTGGCTTTACTTTTTATGCCTCATGTTAAACTTCTCTGCTGAGTAGTTAAGTCCCAGTTAAAGCAAGACATATAACAAAACATATAATTTTCATATCTGACAAGGTCAGTCAAATCCCCTCAGGATTTACCTTGAAACCATCTACAGCATTTTGTAGAACTTTTGTCAGTGTCAGCCATCTGGATGAGTTATAGCCATTGCTTGACCAGTTTGCTCTCTGTGAAAGCATGAGAGAATGTTTTCTCTCTAGATGACTCTCCTTAGGCACACTATACATCATCAATCCCTTTCCTCTGTGGCCCCGTAATCTCTTTAAACAGAAACTTCGGAAAACCACCGAGTTATAGGATATTACAGTACAAGGTCGCTTATGTCCTGAGTCCTCACTGACTTTGAAGGACTAGAGCCAAAATATTGGCTAACCTTGTAGCCGTTCTTTTTCTATAATTTTTGGTCTGCAAACTTCGGTTCTTAACCCTCCAGAAGAAAAGCTTACTGATACTGTTATTCTATAACATAGGTACTTGAACTTATTATCACTGTCTTTCTAAATATTAAATGCCTTAGACTTAGCATGGAACTAGTATTTTCCATCAATCATTGATATTCTAATAAATCTCTATAGAATGTGATTAAAAATGCTATACTTTTTTACAGAGAAATTGAGAAATCTAAGCATACACAAAATTATAGCCGGTCAAACCTGACATTTTTCCTTGTCTTATTTACACTTCAATTATCCTTTTTTGTTTTCTTTTAAAACATTCATTTGAGAGAGCAATAATTTAAATTACATTTGAAGCAGCACACATCTAGAAGACCAGAACGACAAGCATTCCAAGCATGATTTTAGTCTTACATGTTGCTACTGAGAGTTGAAAATATGTTGTAGATATCCATCTTTAGCCTTTCTAATGCTCTATGCTATATGTTTGCTTTCTATCTTGCTGGCTTTTGCACTTACTTTTATCATATGCTTCTTTTTGTTCTCATTTTTAAAAACTTTATTTTATTTTTCTTAAACCTCATTTATTTATTTGTGTTATGGCCGGCTCAGCCTGCCCTGAGGTGGTGGTGGCGCAGCATGTGGTGCCAGGGATTGAGCAGCAGTCCCAGCGCTTGCCTGAATTTTCCTAGACAGGCACTTTTGAGTGCTGAGCCATCTCACTGGCCCTTCTTTTTGTTTTCTTTGATTTATTTTGCTAATCTGTTTTACTTTTTATATTTTTAGCTTACTAATTTTATGCCTTTTTCTAATAACATACATGAGACCGTAACTTTCCTTTAGTTATGTCATTAGCTGAAAATCTTGTTTTAATAGCATGTTTCTATTATTATTTAGTTCAAACTATTTTTAATTACATAATGGTTTCTTTTTTGAACTATGAATTACTTTGGTATTTGTGTAATTAGTTTTCTAGCATATAAAGGCTTTATTGGTGTCATTTGATATTATTTTTTAAATGTACCAGTTATTTAATTAGCTTCTTAGTAAGAAATTTAGAAAACTACTTTATGAGGATAAACTCCATTTGTCAGAGCAAAAATGAATTGCAGATAGCCCTGGAGCTGAGGAACAGCTTTGATTTTTGCTAAAATCTGTGAGTCCACTGCTTTCTGTTCCACCTTGCACTGCTCTGAAATCTGGTATCTCTCTTTCTTGGTGTTGAAGATCTCACCCTCCTGGTATCTGGGTTTCCGCAGCTTGTTCTTCTTGAAGTAAGCATCAATGAGGTGCTTGTGGACTTTCACTTTGCTGATATCAATTTTTGTAGAGGCAGCAATGACAAATTTCTGGTGTGTTCTTCGTAGAAGGACACAGTTAAGGCTGAGAATGATCAAGATGGTTCCAGAACTGATGCTAGCTCAAAATTTCCTCACATGCTGACTGAAGGGTTTCTTACCATGGCTCAAAAGCTTTCAGGCACATCTTGCATAGGGTAGTATCTGGGCATTTTTTGAAACTTAACCACCTGGTACTTCCATTCTTGTCTCCACCGATTGGTTTTGTGATCATAGCAAGAACTTTCTCTTTTTTCTTCTCAACCTCTGATTTAGTAGCTGTGTGCTTTCTCTTGTACAAAGCCTTTCTGGAATACATAGCAGATCAGGAGTATCTACCAATACCTCCGACCAGGACAGGATTTCTGCTGCAGTGGGGCTGCCCCTTGGACTTTTTTGCCCTCTTCATCTTACCTTTTGTACCAGTATCACTGGCAGAAGACTTCTTGGTTTCGGGTTTCTTCTCTTTCATGTCTGACTTCTCAGTTTTTTCACCTGCCATCTTGCAAGATGGGAAAGAGAACTAAGTTTCACTCATTTCATACTATTGATTTCTGCCTTATTGTATTATGTTAGGAAAACATGCTTGTTTCTCTTCCAACCTTGAAACAGTTGTTGAGATCTTTTTTAAAATCCAGTGTATGGCCAATGATGATAAATATGCTTGTTCAACAAATAATATTCAATATATACTTATTAGATGAACTATTCAAAAATGCTCATTAGATCAAGTTTATTAATTATAATGTTCAAGTCATGTATTCCAAAGAATTTTTTACAGTTTTGCTCTTTATTATTCCTTTTCATTTTGCATAATGTTGTTTGTCTTAGAATCTCCTTTTTCTAAAGCAACTTAGCTGTCTCCCTGTCTAGGCCTTCTTGTTTGCCCATCATGGTTTTGACTCCTTCCTTTCTTTATTTTGGTTGTTTTTTAAAATAATTTTTTGTTGTTGTTGTTCATGGGCTTCACAAAAAAAAAGCATGAGGACAGATTTGGCTTTTTGGAGCTTTACTTGTCAGACTCTGTTTTAGTTTGTTTACTTATTTGTTTGCTTCATTTTGGAGACAGGGTCTGGCTATGTACTTTAGACTGCCCTAAAACTCACTATTTAGTGCAGGCTGGCCTCCAATTCATGGTGGTCCTCCTGCCTCAGCCTGGGATTAACAGCATTTGCTTCTGTGCACAGCTTGTCATTATGCTTTAAATTTCAGGAAGAGTAGCAATATCAGAGGCTCTGTAGCAGAGGAGTTTCAAACTCATGCTTTGGAGCTATGACTTCGAATAGTGGTTTTTCTCTTTTTCATTGTGCAACTTAAACAAGTTGCATAGTCTGTAAAAGTAGGATATGTAGAAACAGCTATTGTGAAAATTAAATGAGGTAACATACACATGTCTAGCACAAGTAAGGTCACTGTGGATGTAGTTGATATTGTAATGAACATCTTGAGAAGTTGTCATAAAACCCTCATGCTCCTCAAATCACTATCCATATGCTGGAATGTCTAAGGGGACACTTACCTTGGCAGCATATATCACAACAACCCTTGAAGTCTTCTCTCATTCTCTCATTTTCCCCATTTGTCAGCAAATCATGTCTTCTCTAATATCTACATATGTCTAGAATCTGATCACTTTCTACAACTGTCAACCTGACCCTATTATAATCAAAGATATTCTGGTTCCACACATACACCTACTACCTACTTGCTTTAAAAATAACTCTGATCATCTCATTTCTCTACTTAGAACACTCTGATCGGGACCAGGGATATAATTCAGTGGAATAAGTGCCTGCCTGGCAAGCTCAAAGTCCTGAGTTCAGTCTCTGGTACCACAAAAAAAAAAAAAAAAAAAAAAAGAACACTCTCATCATTCGTTTAGCAGAAAAACCCATTTCTCACAGAGGCCCTCTGATCACATGGATTCTCCAGTGTTTCCTTGCTCCCATTATAATAGCCTTGCTGTTGGCCATCTTGTTAGCACTTGCCTCTTAATATTTGTTGCTGTGTCTTTCTGGAGTGCTTCCTCTGCAGATAATGAGGTGGTTTCAGCTTTTTTTTTTTTTTTTTTTTTTTTTTTTTGTGGGACCAGGGTTCAAACTCACGACCTTGCACTTGCCCAGCAGGCACTTGTGCCTCGGAGCTATCTCCCCAGCCCCGAGGTGGTTTCAGCTTTACTACTTCCTTTACGTCTTTGATCAAATACAATCTTATTAGAAAAACATTGTCTCTCTTTAACCCTTAGCCTACTTTGGGGTCACATTATGTATCAATAACCTTCCTGTTGCTGAGAAAAAAAATACCTGACACCCACAACTAAAAGAGAAGTTTCTTTTGGGCCACAGTTTTAGAGGGTTAAGTCCGTAGTTGGTTAGCTTTGCAGCAGAAGTGTACAGTGGAAGGACCCACAGAAGAGGTCCTGCGGCTTAACTCATGGAACCCAAGAAGTAGAGCAAAAAGAAAGCCCCAGCAAGAGGTAGTCCCATGGGAGGCAGACCCAAAGCAGCCTACCTCCTGGAACCAAGGCACACCTACTAGCAGCACAAATTCATCAGCATATGAATCCATTGGCAAGTAGGAAACCTTCACAATCCAATCACCTTCCAAAAGTCTAAGCTTGAGCTCATGAGACTTTTGGGAGACATTTTGGAGTAAAGCTGCAGCGTAGCACTTCTTTCTATCACATTTATTTAGTTATTTATTGTATACTTAGTCATTTATTGACAGTATCCCCATACTGAAAGAAGTAAGCTCATAAGAGTGGGCTTTGCATGCTTTGTTCAGAGTTGTCCTAAGTGTGCCCAGCAATGAATAATTTCAAATTTGTTCAGTGAATTAATAATAAAAATATTCTGAAGTTTCAAATATTGTTTTTGCATTGAATAGGTTATATGTCTGGCTGTGTATAAATAAACTCCTGAAAAAAGAAAAAGTAATTTATTACCCAAGATTCTACTAGTAGATACCTCAAAGAAATGTTTTATGAGATTGTCCCATTGACTGTGTTTTATCCATTTTGTTGTTCATGACCCAAATGTTATTTTGCTGTCATATATACATTCTAACAAAGGAAAAAGGGTGAAAAAAGGCCACACAACTATTAAAAGGCATATTCTATGCACAATACAAAACACTTTTTCCTCCTCTTTTTGTAAATTTAATACATAATCACACCCAACTTCAGGAAGAGGTGGAACAGTCCTCCTGAATGCTACATGTCCAGTAAAGTCAGTAGTTGTATTTCTATAAGGAAAAAATGGACAAACAAATATTGGACAGAGGTTAATCTACGTGACAGTTTCCCATTTTTTTCTTCTCATTCAAAAAAAGGCTGTCAAGGATGGCTCAGTGGTCTAAAGCAACTGCTTAGGAAAGCTTGGGCAGCTGCAGACACCGCGGTTCGATCCCTAGCACCACATGCTACGCCAGCCCTGCCCTCAGGGCAGGCTGAGCTGGCCACAAAAATAAATAAACAATCAAAAAGTTCTGAAACAAGGAAAAAATAAAATAAAATAATTCTTAAAAAAAAAAAGGCTGTCAAGATAGAAGAAGCCCTGTCTCCTGGCCCAAGTATGGAGGTGACTGCCTGGCAAGTCAATGTTCCTTCACTAGAGGAAGACACTAAGAACCTGGCTTTCCAACAATTTATCATTTGACTTGATCATTCACCTTCCCTTTGATCCATTTTCCAAGAAAATGAAAGTATATTTGAATCTTTGAGATTACCTTTCCTAATTTAAATTCCAATTGCTTTATCCTAGCCAGTGCTAAAGTTTTTTGACCATATATTAAGTCCTTTTGAGTTGGCCCATTATATGGTAGTTTACTGACTTTCTGACCTGATAAGATGTTCCATACTCACATTGTACCTTCTGTGCCTCAGATAGAGAATCAGTTATTTTTTCTAAGGATTTGTGGCTCTTTTAATGCAAAATGGTATTAAGGATCAAATTCTAAAACCTCAAGACATATATTTAGCTGCCATTGAAGGGGTGGCATTGCCCCCAGGCAACTTCAGGGGACAGAACTAGAATATATCTGTACATTACCTATTTTTAATTTATAATTTAGAAAAATTATACTTGAACAAAATCGCAAGAAGTATACCATATACGTTTACATACCTTTTTCTTATATTGAGCAGTTGTTCACATATGACCATATTTATACTATTATTTCTTTTTCTTTTTCTTTTTTATAGCCAGTTCAGCCTGCCCTGGGGGTGTGGCTGGCACAGCATGTGGTGCCAAGGACTGAATCACAGTCCTTACAGTTGCCTAAGTTTGCCTAACAATAAAGGAAACTGGATGTGATGAACACAAAGTTTACATTATCATTAATGTAAAACTCCTATACAAATTATCACGAATCTACTCATGAGAAAACAACTAGGTGGCTCACATTGAGACATGAGCTTCCAGGCAATGGCTTGTGTTCTTCAAAACACAGAATGGCTTGGAAAGAAACATTTAGGAATTGTCCCAGAATAAAGGAGGCAAAATGCAATACGTGACTGATTTGGATCCTGAACAAGAAGTAAACATTTCTATAAAGGACATTATTAGGATACTTTGAAACATTTTACATTTTTTTGTTTTTATTAGTACATGCAGTACATAATGACTATATCTATCTTGAGAAGTTGGTGCATATACACGACACATCTTTTCATGTCCCTGTCTCCTCCTCTCCTTTCTCACATCATCTGTCACTCTTCTATTTGAAAATTCTAAACATGACACTTATCTATCGTGTAATTTTGTTCTTCCACAAAAACCACAATGCACAATGGATGGAATCCAGAGTCAGAATGACAACAAATAATGCTTGATAACTTTCTCCTGTGCAAGTACTCACGTTCACCCACTTCTCTCCTTCTCTGTACATTAGCAAATTGCAAGTTCTTGTCATTTTAAAGTTATTGTAGTGTTATGGTTCATGTCTGGTTGTCCCCCCAAAGCCTCACGCAATCATGGGGTGGAGACTTCTAGAGTTTGAGACTTGATCCATCATCCACTGGGATTATGTATTTTAGCACTGATGAGATTATGGACTGAATACTGCTGGGAATTATAGGTGTGGCCTGAGGTGGATAGGCTAAGGCAGAGAGCCTGATGTAATTTAAAGAGACAGACTTGTGCTGTTGCTCTGCTGCCCTGTTTGGTTGGCTGCCTCTATCACCATTTTGTTGCTGTTCCGCTGCCATGAACTGGATGCTCTCTACCCTGTTCCACCTAACTTTGGTCCAACCAAATATGGACTGAAACCTTCAGTAACTGAGCTAAATAAACCTTTCCTTCCTTCATTTTGAGTGTTGGATATTTGTCCCAGCAACGAGTGAAAAAAAAAGTAAGACATGGAGGATTTGCCTTTAGGAGCACATTTTGCACATTTAAATTCTCAAAATTCTGGCTTTGAAATTCTATCACATGCTGATCTACAGACCCTAATTCCAATCTAGTTTACATCTCATAAATGCCAACAGAGAATAATTATAACGTTGATCAAGGGACAGCATTCCATAGTTGAGTAAGGTGCTCTATTTCTACTAGAAAATAAGTTTGAAAAATCTATAAATAAAGCTTTCCCAGTAGAAAGCTTCACAGTGATTGGGAGTAGAAGGAAGTGAAAATACAGGAGTGAGATAACAGCCACATATGAAAGGAGAGTGATTGCTGATCTCTGCCAAGTAAAGAAAGGCTCTCTGAGCCAAGGATTTTATCTGTGAATCTAGACACAGCAGAGGCTATGAACGTGTGTGTGTGTGTGTGTGTGTGTGTGTGTGTGTGTGTGTGTGTGTTTCTATCATTGCTGCAGGCTTTGTGTTCGTGTAAAATGTTATCCACATTAAGCTAAAACAGCTCCTTTTCATCTATCCCATTTAGAGCCAGTCCTGGAGAGTTGAGAACACTCACTCTGAAGAGAACTATTATAACTGTGTTTGTATGTATAAATGGCAATGCTAACTCATTCCTTGGAGAGCAAGAACAGATTTTCTTTTCCCCTTTGGTCATGCCTACTGGTCTTTTGTCACATTTGCTGTATCTTACATATTAACTTTCCTCTATTGTATTGCTCATATTTACTACTTCTGGTAACAAATATTTTCTTTAGGACCAAACTTTTGTTTTAAAAACACAGGACAAGAGGGTTGCATTCCATACCATCCCACTTATGTAACATTTTTCAAAACATTTTTTGAGGCATAGTTTCACAGAGTTAGTCTTAGGCATGAGTTAGTCTTTTGTTTCACATGCCATCCATCCATTAAAGGTGTACAATTTAATGGTTTTAGTAAATTTACAGAGCTGTTCAGCCATCACTAAAACCAACCTCAGAATATTTTCGCCACCCAGGCAGGAAATCTACATCTTCCAGCTGAAGCCAGCCATTAATCTACTTTCTGTCTGAAGTTTTGTCTCTTATGGGCATACCACATAAACAGATTTGGGAGACATCTCAGCAGCATAAGTGCCCACTTGATGAGCACAAGGTTCTGAGTTTGAGTTCCGGTACAAAAAGTAGTTCATAAAAGTGGAATCATCCAGTGTGTAGCATTTGGTGGTTGGCTTCTTTATGTTAGCATGTTTTCAAGGTTCTTCCATATTTTTAAAAGAGAATTTTATGAAATAATACATAATTTCAAAATAAGGTGATAGGAAATGAACAGTGGCTATTATATTGCATATTGTTAATTTCAAAGTAGTTGCTCAGATTACCAGTTAGGCATATGAAATTGATCAAACATTATAAGCACTAAATGTTCCTGTCAGTGAACTAATAGAAATTAGTAGTACAATTATCTTACTAATATATATGTATATATAATTACTAATTACTAATATGCATTATATGTATAATATTATATATTTTCCCCTTCCTTCTTTCTTTCTTTTCTCCTTTCCCCCAGATTCTCTCATATTATAGCATCAATTAGTCTTTTGTTTCTTCTTGCTGACAAATGACATTTCATTGGATAATATACTCTGATGCTCTCAAAATACAAAGTTACCGACGTGGAGAACATGTTAGTGGTTGACACTTGCAGGAGGAGTGGTTTTGAAGGGTGCATATAATATGATTATGAGTAGGACAGGTTGGCAGGATCCTAGAAGAGGTTAAGAAGATCCTTGTGATGGATCTGTTATGTATCTTAAATGTGTGCTTATTCCACAAATCCACCCATGTGATAAAATTGAGTAGAACTAAACACATATATAAACACATGAATGCATGTAAAATCCTGAATGGCAGTAGATTATAACCGTGTCATTTCCTGGTTAAGATTCTGTGTTCTAATTACATACACTGTTACCATTAAAATAAAATGGGTGAAATGCATATGGGTTCAGCTTTTATTGTTTTCTGTGTTAGCGTGAGAATCCACAATTATCTCAAAATAGAAAGTTATAAAATAGGAACTGAGAAGATATTCAGAAATAGAGCAGTAAAGACTTCTGAAAATTAATTCTTCTGTAAAAGGGCCAAGCCAGGTATGGTGATACATGCTTACAATCCCAGCATTAAAAGCAGGACGATCCTTACAAGTTCAAGGCCAGCCTGGGCTGTACAGTGAGCACAGAGACAGCTAAACTGCATAGCAAGATCCTGTCACACACATAAAAATTACAAAATAAATTAAAAATAGTTAAAAATATTATATATAAATATTAGTAATTAGTTATATATCTGTGTAAGATAATTGTACTAATTTGCATTAATTCACTGACAGGAACATTTAGCGCTTACAGTGTCTGATCAATTTTGCATGCCTATCTGGTAATCTGAGCAACTATTTCACAGCATCAGAGTGTATCATCCAATGAAATATCATTTGGCAGCAATGACATTAATATTTTTAATTCATTTTGACATTTATAAAGAACACTTGCAAAAAATGTTAAAATCAAATTTTCAGAACTCTGGAAATTAACAAAGTCTTATAATATTGGTAGTATTTATCCAAGAAAAATAGCTAAATGCTGGCAAACATACTGGACTTTTTGGCATTTTAATTTGCAATGTTCCCTTCTTCCTTTCCCTTGCTCCAAGGTAGCCTTGAAAATGAATAGCCCTGCAGCCATGGTGAAACCAACAGCCTAGTAGCTCCTATAAGAAACAGCACATTGAATTTCCTGCAAAGATCTATTCCCCAAAAAAGTCACTACATGACCTGTCCAGAAGATCCCTGGAAAACCCGTTCATAAGAATTTGTCTTTGAGGGCCAGCCAAATAGCTCAGCGGATTAAAGTGCCTGCAAGCAGGCCCAGGGGCCCAGGGTTCAATCCCAGGTCTGCAGTGTTGGCCCTGCCCCTGGGGCGCACCAAGATGGCAATTGAGGGTGGGTGTGGTGGTGCATGCCTATAATCCCAGCTCTTTGGAGGCTATAATCAGGTGAATCACTAAGAGTCCAATCATTACTAATCTAGTCAGGATAGTGAGACCCGGAACACCCTGTAGATCTTTCCCTAAAATACAAAAATAAATAAATAAATAAATAAATAAATAAATAAATAAATAAATAAATAAATAAAAATGTCTTTATTTGACCTGACTCAGAATTCATCCAGGGTGAACAGCATTTTTCTTTTTTTAAGTTTATTTATTTATTTATTTATTTATGTTATGACTGGCTCAGCCTGCCCTATGCAGTGGAGTTGGCACAGCATGTGGTGCTGGGGATCAAACTGTGGTCCCTGCAGTTGCCTAAGCTTGCCTAAGCAGGCACTTTAGACTGCTAAGCTGTCTCCCTGGCCCTGAACAACATTTTTCTTAAGGATATGTGTAGAAAACAATCAGTGGCAATTGTTTAATATCGCATTTACGTGAGACAGCAGTAACAATTGGGACAAGCAACACACAGGCCAAAAGAAACTTAAAGGGAAATGCTAGTAAATGAGACATTCATAGAAGGCTTGGAAAGCTTCCAGAATATTCCTAGCTAACTAGAATGGCGCACATATACATAGCGTTGTTTGTATGTCTGGGAAATGCTTGAGAAGGTCCTAAATTCTTCTTTTTTGGCTGACCATGAAGCTCTGTGGAAGCAGGAAGTGAAGATTAAGGCCAAGCTATAAACTGGACTTTGAAAGCACATCCCACCATGCACTCTAAGCATTATTGTATGCAAGAATTCAAGAAAGTCTCCTCATAATTGTTAACTACCCAGTAGGTTGACCAAGTCAAATGCCAGTCTACACACACACACACACACACACACACACACACACACACACACACACACCAACCCCCCCACAAACCACAATGATAAATCCTGGGAATAAAATGAAAACCTTATTGCAGGGATCTAGTACAAGATCTTGAGTTTGCTTCCCGGTAGCAAAAAAGAGTAAAAATGAAAACATGATTTCCAAACCTGCCACATTATCACATATAAAAACTTAAGAGAAATGCAAACTTAGGAGAAGATGCAACCCTAATTTAGGAGAAATGCAAAGAAGCAGAAAAGTGTCTCCATGTGAGGGACAAAAAGTAAGCAATAAAAATTGTCCCTAGGGAAACACAGATGGTGAACTAAACAAACACTTGTAATCAGCTGTTTTAAGTTTATCCAAAAAACTGAAAGAAACTATACCTAAAAACAAACGACCAGATAAAATATATGAAACAGTATGAAGAGGCTAAAAATTATAAGAGAAGGAACCAAATAGAAAGTCTAGAGTTGATAAACACAAAAACTGAAGTGAATACCTCAGAGCTTAGAAAAAACTGCAAAATTCAAGGTAGTTTATTTCAGATGGTCTACTCAAAGGCATAAAAAGATAAAGGGCAGATGAAAAAGGAACAGAAACTCAAAGACTTCTAGGATACTATCCAAGAGGAGGAGGAAAAGAAGCAGAGAAAAGAAAGCATAAGGAACATAGATGATTTCTGACTTAAGCACTTTCCAACCATGATTTTTCTCATGTTACTATGGTATGAAAACAATATACATTCAGCAAAAAAAAAATTACACTTTAGAGTTTTTTTATTTTTGATCTATTCTCAGGCTAGCAACATTACAGTATGATATTCTCTCATGATACTGGGCGACACCATTTAATTACATGAAAATGAAAACAACTAAACTCCACAGTGTACTTTATTGCTAAGATGTGATATATAGTAGGTTAGATACATTAACCTATTCAAATACTATGCGAGTATTCTGAGTTGATTACAGATTCATACATATGATACACAACATTCTGGCTTCTAAGTTAGACTCACTATTTGATTTGAATTTTGGAATATTGTTTTGAAATATTAAATTTTAATTAATTAATATTTAATTAATTTTCTGAATATTGTTTAATCTTAATTTTTGTTTTATGATTCATACTGTATCTTTGACTTACAATCTACTTATAAGACAGTTAGGACATACAGCTACTTTCTCTTAGTTCACTGAGAACAAAAGTTTGTACTAATATTGTTTAGACAAGATATCAGGTCTGCATCTTGTCTTCTAAATAACTACTATAAAGTCAACAATATACATTGTATTAATTATTGTAACCATCCTACAAATTTTTGAAACAGTTTCTACAGCCATTTTCTCTTAGTTCAATCAGAAGAAAGATTTATACTAATATCATTTAGATAAGATATGTCTGCATCTTGTATTCTGAATAACTACTGTAAAGTCAACAATATGCAATGCATTAATTATTGTAACTGTCCTACTAACTTGTTCTGGAACTGTTTCATTGCACAATTTCTTTATCATTAAAATTAATCAAACACAAAAAAAGGCTGGGCCTGGCGGGATGGCTCAGTGGTCTAAAGCACCTGCTTGGGAAAGCTTGGGCGGCTTCAGGGACCGCGGTTCGATTCCCGGCAGCACATGCTGCACCACCCCTGCCCTCAGGGCGGGCTGAGCCGGCCATAAAAATGAGCGAATAAACAAACAAAGGTTCTGAAATAAGAAAAATAAATAAATAAATAAACAAATAAATAAATAAAATTTTAAAGAAAACAAAAAAGGTACATAACTCTATGGCCCTCGAGGATACACTCAAACAGATATATACCTAGGCAGATCAAAAACAAAGGATATAAAGGTAAAGACAGACCATCTTGAATGCCAAATAGTGAAGTGATGGATGAAGTACAAGGACTCCTTAATTAGATGAATGGCTATTTATTTATCACAAACTATGGAGGCCAACCAGGTGTGGTGGCACATGCCTGTAATTCCAGCATTTGGGAGACTGAGGTAGGAGGATCACCAGGAATGTGAGTTCAAGGCCAGCTTGGCTCTTCCATGGATTTAAAGGCAGCTTGAATTGCACAGTGTTTAAATAAATAAATGAATAAATAAATAAATAGCTATGGAAGCGAGTGTCAGTAGAATGATACATTCAAAGTGCTAAAAAGAAAAAAAATCAGAAGACTGTTAATCAAGAATTTCTAGCTGGGCATGATGGTGTACACCTATAATCCCAGCACTTGGGAGGCTGAAGCAGGAGGATCAGTGTGAGTTCAAGACCAACCTGGGCTACAAAAGTGAGCTCAAAGCCATCCTGAACTGTACAGTGAGACCCTGTCCCAAAAAGACAGGAAAAAGAAAAAAGGACATGGGAGGCTGAGGCAGGATCACCAGGAATTTGAGCCCAACCTGGGCTACATAAATGAGTTTGTATTCAGCTTGTACTACATAGCAAGACTGGATCTCAAAACAACAACAAAATTTCTATCCTATGAACAAAAAATTAAGATGTTTTCTGAAAAATAAAAAGTAAATATTTATGTATTATTTATAATATAAAAATAGAAGTAATCCAAAATATCCAAAAATTGCTAAATGGATAGATAAAAGTGATATATCTAAATGATATAATATTATTTGGTCATAAAAAGAATGAAATCCTGATATATTGTACAACATGACTGAACTTTGAAAACACTATCCTAACTGAAAAAATGAGTCACAAAGGGTTATCAGCTATTGATTCCATTTATATGTAGTTTCTAGAACAGGCATATCTCTAGACATTAGAAGTAGAATAGCATTGCCTATAGCAAAGGATTAAGATGAGGAAAACAGAGCCTGGTGGTTAAGTGGTACAGTATGCCTTTCAGGAGATGATGAAAATGTTCCAAAATTGATTGTAGTGATGTCTCCAAAGACTCAGATGGAACCGATTTAATTGTTCATTATAATGAATTACTTCATTGTCTGAGTTTCAGTGTCTTGAAACCATTGTTGTTGTTGATGGTGGTGGTGGTGCTGTGTGTGTGTGTGTGTGTGTGTGTGTGTGTATGTGTGTGTGTGTGTGTGAAAGAGAGAGACAGGGAAGCAGAGAGACAGAGACAGAGATATTTAAAGACATCTAAGAAGAATGTGATGACACCTTCAGGTTCACTTGAGCATGTTTCAACCTACATCTCTAATGCGGGAAAAAGAAAGACAGACCAGGGTTAGCAGATAATATTGATATGAATGACAGATAAACAAAAAATTTAGTATAATCATATTATATGAAAAATTTATTGTTTATCAGGCACTCAACCTTAAGTGGATGTCCTATATTTTTATTTGATAAATCTGGCAATCCTGTTTTCCTCAGCGCAGGCAGTCATAAGCAGCAAAGTCTCCCTTCAACACCCTGTACAAAGCAGTGCGCGAGGTCCTGCACAGGAACCAGGGCAGGCGTTGGAAGTTTTTAGAGACCGTGGAGTTGCAGATCAGCTTGAAGAACTATAACCCTCAGAAGGACAAGCGTTTCTCGGGCACTGTCAGGCTCAAGTCCACGCCCTGCCCCAAGTTCTCCGTGTGTGTCCTGGGGGACCAGCAGCACTGTGATGAGGCCAAGGCCGTGGATATCCCCCACATGGACATCGAGGAACTGAAGAAACTCAGCAAGAATAAGAAGCTGGTTAAAAAGCTGGTCAAGAAATATGATGCCTTTCTGGCCTTAGAGTCCCTGATTAAGCAGATCCCACGAATCCTGGGACCCGGACTCAATAAGGCTGGCAAGTTCCCTTCCCTGCTGACCCACAACGAAAACATGGTGGTCAAGGTTGATGAAGTCAAGTCCATGATCAAGTTCCAGATGAAGAAGGTCCTGTGTCTGGCGGTGGCTGTTGGTCATGTGAAGATGACAGATGATGAGCTTGTGTACAACATCCATCTGGCCATCAACTTCCTGGTGTCGCTGCTCAAGAAGAATTGGCAGAACGTGCGGACCCTGTACATCAAGAGCACCATGGGCAAGCCCCAGCGCCTGTACTAGGGCATGTGCTAATAAATGTCAGTGCTACCAAAAAAAAAAAAAAAAATCTGGCAGTCCTATAACAAAGGCTTGAAATTTAAAACAAACAAACAAACAAACAAAAAGGGTAGGGGGAAGGACAAAAAGGATTATCCTTTATGGTAATGAAAATATTCCCATATGCTAAAATAAAATATTTCTATGTCAACAAAATGTTCTCACGCTTGAGGTGTCGTTATGAAATAACCTTAACTACAACTATGATCTTATGTAAAAATATATACGATTATAAGGCTAATGAAAGGGCTGGCTAGATAGATAGCTCAGCAGACTAAAGTGGCTGCTTAGACAGAGTAGAGGCCTACATGCCATGCGATCCCCACCCCCAGAGTGCACTGAGACCAAAATTGAGACTGGGCATGGTGGTGACCACCTATAATTCCAGCACTTGGAAGGCTGAAAAACAGGAGGATCACTACAAGTCTGATCTGTATAGTGAGACCCTGTAGACCCTATACTAAATATTTAAAACAAATTAAAGGGGCCCGGCGGGATGGCTCAGTGGTCTAAAGCACCTGCTTGGGAAAGCTTGGGCGGCTTCAGGGACTGCGGTTCGATCCCCGGCACCACATGCTGCGCCAGCCCTGCCGTCAGGGTGGGCTGAGCCAGCCATAAAAATGAGTAAATAAACAAACAAAGGTTCTGAAACAAGAAAAATAAATAAATAAATAAATAAATAAATAAAATTTTTAAAAATCTTAAAAAAAAACAAATTAAAGCTAATGAAAAACAATGTTGTTTGAAAACCAACAGCCATTTCTTTTCAGTGTAAATGAGTGCATTCATGTTTCTGCTAAACATAATTCTGTATTCAAGAAAAGAGTTAGTTGAGCTTCAAAATATTTTCTAGAGCATATATAAGATTATTATAGTATTTTATATTTAAATTATCTTCTAAATACTCTTACACAAGGTAAGAGTATTTAGAGCCAGTTCACAGAGCTTCCAGTTCATAGTTGGTTGGCTATGAGGTGGCGCAGCATGGCAGAAAGACAACAGAGAGAAAAGTGTCTATGGCTTTGAAATTGAAGAACAAATCTTGAGAAAACTTAGAATTTTTGTGGCATGTCCTATTGTAACTAAGGAGACCATAAATATAAATCATATCTGAGTGCTGTAATTATTCAAAATGTCAATAAGAATTGTTATATAACCGAGGAAATTTTGTGCAGAGGATCCATTAGAATGTTACATTAAAAGTGACTTACTTTAAAAAGTCACAAATAATTTAATACAAACTGGCCCAAAGGAATCAGTGTTGTCTCAGACTTGTTACACAATCAAATCATGCAACAGAGAACTCATACCAATATTATATATAGTGCAATTAATTCATCACACCATTCACTGAAAAGGTTCATGCATGGAGAGATATGGGGTGTGTTGTGGAGAAAAGTCACTTGCTCTGAAATTATGATAGTCTCCCATGACTTGACTATGGACATTTCTCCAAATCATTTATTTTATCTTACAAATTCTTCCATGCTATGAAAAAAAATTTTCTTGACATGCAACAATATTGAAAGCTTTACTATGGGTTGAGCACTACTTGGAGAAATAAAAAAGGCAAGCCAAGTCCCACTAACACAGGGCCTGCAGTCCAAGGGATGGGTTGTTTTTCCATCCAACAATTGCGTGAAGGTTAGTTAACTTAGAAATTTTTCTTCCACCCTGACATTTAGTTCTTGCAAACTAACTAAAAAGTGAGGCTTCTATGCAAGCTTAAAAAAAAAAAAAAAAAAAGTGAGGCTTCTAAAAAATATCCTTAACAAATATATTTTAGATTCACCGTCTTTGAAATATTTTAAGCAAGATTTAAGGGCTCAGATACAAGCTTTGTTAGTGGCATGTAATATTTCTGGTGAAATTTCTTTGAATGACATAATCATGATAATATTTTCAAACATCCACTTCTATGAATGGTTCTCTTTGTAATATAATCTGATTTTTCACTCATTGTTGCATTAAAAGACTATTATGGCTTATATCTAGATGTCTCCCCAAAGCTTCAAGTGCTCATTAGTGGGGTTTTGGGGATTGAATGAACCATTGGTGTGTAACACAGGATTAGCCCACTGATGCCTTCAGTATGGCTCTGGGAGTGGATGCTGGGCTTGCTGAAAGCAGAAGATTCCCAACACCCGCACCAACTGGTGTGAGTGGCATCAACACATAGGCCTGTAGCCTAGATGTAATAAAAAAGGAAGCAAGAAGGAAGTTTTGCTGCTTCCTGCTCACCCTGTCAGGGACTCTTTCCTCTCTGTTGTCTCTCTGCCATGCTACTCTGCCTCAGAGCCAACCAACTATGGACTGGAAGCTCTATGAACTGTGAGCTAAAATCCTTTAACTTGTGGATGTTGAATATTTTGTCCCAGCAATGAGAAAATAATTGAAACAAAGATGCCTACAGTAACCTTACACTTTTAAGAATATTCTAGCTAGCATTTTATTGACAACCACATACAAAAAAAAAAAAAAGAAAACACCAAATCGGAGGCAAGGTAAGGTGTTATTAGAATGCATCTTCTGAGGTCTCGTCAAAGCCAGTGTGTAAGTGGTTATTTGACTGAGGCTACTTTATGTGAAAGAAGAATTGAAGAGATCCAGTAAGGTATCAAACCCACACTATGATGTATTGGAATGAACAGTGTTGCTTTCAAGGGCCGCAGCCTATCTCAGTCTTTACTTAGCATACATGAGGCCCTGGGTTCCACTCCTAGCCCCGAAAAGAAAAACAAAATTTAGCCTTTGAGTACTTGGTGGCTGAGCAACAAACATGCCAGAGACACACTTGATCCTGTCCATTTACAATAAAACCAATTTTTAGAAAAGTGAATTAGGAACTTCCTGTTCCAGCCCAGCCCAAACCCCACCGCTGGGAGCTGAGCCTGCGCACCCGCCGCGGGTAAGCCCCTGCGCCCCTCTGCCCCGCCTCTGCGTTCCCGCGACTAACTTCCTGTTCCAGCCCAGCCCAAACCCCACCGCTGGGAGCTGAGCCTGCGCACCCGCCGCGGGTAAGCCCCTGCGCCCCTCTGCCCCGCCTCTGCGTTCCCGCGACTAACTTCCTGTTCCAG
>PVJA010021938.1:0-34841 GCA_004027025.1 Myocastor coypus
TTTTTTTTTTTTTTTTTTTTTTTTTTTTTTTTTTTTTTTTTTTTTTTTTTTTTTTTTTTTTTTTTTTTTTTGTAAGACTTGAAGTACTTTGGTCCTTTGTCTTCTTGACTTGATGATTTGTGAGGAGAAATCTACCATTATTCTTACGAGGTTTGCATAAATGTGGTCTATTTCTTTTCTCTAGTGGCTTTTATTATACTATTCTTGTGCTGAATTTCTAGGATCTGGTTTTAAATTGGATTGATGTTATTTGGAGTTCTGTATGCCTTGCTTATTTGAATGTCAGATTGTCTCTCCATATTTGGGAAGTTTGCTGCGATTACTTCTATCCATATTCTTTTTACATTGTTTGTGTTGACTCCTCCTTTTCACTGATGTCTATTAGTCTTATGTAGCTCAACTTTGTATCATGTTGCTGATATTGAATTATTTTTTCCTGCAGCATAGTTGTTTTTAGGAGATCTTTCCTTGCCTTTTTACTGCAACAGTATCTTCAAGGTCTGAAAGTCTGTCTTCACTTTCATTTAGACTGTTTTGCCAAGCTTTAATTACATTTAAAATCTCTTGAATATCTCTTTGAATCTGTTTGATGCATTCTATTTCATTTCTAGGTTGCTCCTTCAAGGTTTCCATCATTTTTATATTCTCCTTTTTTCCCCCTCTCTGTTTCTTCTTTAGAAACACTTAGTAATTCTTATAGTTTCATTTCTTTTTTACTTTGGAGGTTATTTCTGATCTATTTTCCTTCCTACCTTTCTGAAGTTTTTTTTTTTTTTTTTTTAACTTCAGATGCCATTATTTCAGAGATTTTGGGTGTATGACTTCTGTGCTAGTGTCTCCTGCATTTGTTCGGTGTTAGTGTCTCCTGAATTTGTTCTGGTTGGGCTCAGATCCTCAGAATGCATTTTGCTCCTTTTGTTCATTATTTTGTATAGCACTGTCCTCTGACCTTTGGAGTAGAGCTTTGGTTCAGTTATTACCTAAGCACCTACTAATATTATTACTGAAGAGAGATTGTGTGCTTAAGGCAGTTGCATTTTTCTATTTACAGTGTTGCTACAATTAGCAATACTAATAATAGGTAGTAAAATTTAACAATTGACAAATTTTTTTATTTAATTGGTTTGTATTTTAAACCATAAGAGCAAACATTGTGACTGTATAGCTAAGCAGACATTAAATTGGGGATTTGTATTTAGACTAGTTCCCTAAGTACTATCTAGTCACTGCCCCTTAATGTAGCTGGAGTCTTCCAGGTAGACGAACTCATTCCAGTTACCTGTTGCAACCTCATTCTCTTGAGACAGGGAATATTCTTGTAGATTTGGCTTTAACAGTGTGTCTCAGCTTACTGGGTGCCGATCTATCAATTTGAACTTGTCCAGCTGGGCCTGTCTTGGGTCTGGCTGCTGTGTTTGGCTTCTTCCTGCTGGGTACTCTGGCCAGGAGTTCCTCTCTGGCCAGGCCGAGACTGACCTTGGTGCTCTGCTGTGGTATTGCTCTTTGGTCAGTGCTAAACCAACTTGGCTCCTCTGCTATAGAGTTCCTTTCTGGCTGGTTCCAAACCAACCTTGGCACTGTGCTGTAGAGTTTCTTGATATCCTTAAGCTAATGACTTAGAATGTTTACAGAAGGGGCTGCTACCAGAGACACAAGCAGGGTGTAGGGACCCCAGGGGGGAAAAGTGAAGCCATAAGTAGGACTGAAATGCATTGCAACTGAAAGGACAGGAATGAGGGGGAAGGGTGGTCATGTGTTAGATCTCTTTATACTAATTTATGAAAAATCTTTTTATGAAGCTCAGAGATTTGCTGGTCTCGATTTCTAGGACAAATATGTAAATGCTGATTTAGCATCATTCTTTGAGATCATGTTTTCTGTGGAAATGGACAGTGACTTTGGATTATTAAAAAAAACACCAGGGAAGCATTTAACAGCTTAAAAATATATGTGTGGGAACAGATGAGATTCCCCAAAGAAATATGAGTCTCTTGTTTAAGCATCAAAAATATCATTTAAAAGTGCTTCATGGATTTCAGGTCTCATCCATTGTGGTGACTTATGGAAGGTCCCCTCTTCCTGAGATGTCTTTGTGATGTGGCATTTCAGAGTTTGGTGTAGGAATAATACAGTGGCTCTGAAAATAGAATCAGAATCAATGTCTTTAGCTAACTAAGAAGATAATAGCTAAGCCGTTTGTTAACTATTCACATTTTGGTCTTAATAGTCAGATTCCAGTTTCAGCAGTATTGAAAAGTCCAAATCTAAAGTCTCCTTTGAGATTTAAGGAAAACTTGGTGCTATGAGCTCCTGTAGAAATGAAAAGAAAGTTAAACACTTCCAACGCACAGTGGCACAAGATGAAAATTTCCATTCTAAGAGATACAAATAGGGAGATAGAAAGGAATCAAAACAAGTTCAAATTTCAGCAGGACAAATATTAAGTCCCACAATTCCATATTTTCCATCTGCACAATCTGTGGCAAGATGTAAACTTCAAAGGCTGTGAATGGCTTCACCCACACGGCACTGCTGGCTTTTATAGCTCTCATGGCTTTTCCATTGAGCTGGCTTTGCTTATTCCTTGTGGCTTTCCTCAAATGATAGGTGCTTCTGGCTTTTCTAAACTTCTGGGGTCTCCACTATACTTTTGACTTCATGCTCTCTGATTGACACGTTGCCTTCTCAGGAAGCACTTCCACTAAAATTTGTTTTAAAGCCTTCCTGACCCCACAACTCTTGTATTTTGAATGTTCCTGAAACGAGCACCATGTAGAAGTTATCAAGTGTACTGCTAGCCGGCACAACGGCCAAGTTTCGTTTTCTCTTGGCTGTCGCAGTTGAGTGCCTAGATTGCTGAGCACAACAAGCCCAATTTCATGAAAAACAATTCTCTAGGCAGCTGTCGCTCTGGACCATGGTGCTCTAGGGCTATTTTCTCAAAGCGAAGTGTTTCACCTTTGTAGTTTTGAGGCTGCAAAAGGGAGCTCTCCTCTGCTGTCTTTTTGAAGGCTGCAAAGTTAATGGAACTTTCTTTTTGGCTAAATTGAAAACTTCAAAAAATCATTCTGTGTGCTGTTTGCTTTTGATTTTCAAGATGCAGCTGAGTGAAGTCTCCAAACAGTAGCTCCTCCCCATTAGACTGCCTTGAAATTTCTTCCACATGATTAATTAGGACAACACATTAGATCTCAGTCTTGGCAGTCTCTGGGACAGGAGAAAAACATAGATGAATTTTTGTCTGGAGCATGGTACACCTGATCTGGAGTCCAGTTATCTTGTTCCTAAGTGAAACCTCCTGATTCTGGTCTTTACCAGCTTGCTTGCTTGCTTGCTTGCTTGCTTGCTTGCTTGCTTGCTTTATTTATTTATTTATTTATTTATTTATTTATAGCATTCTGGTCTTCTGAGTGCTGACCAGAATCTGCCATCAAAGTTAGCTCATAGTGTCCAGGGTTACTTCTTCAGCTGGAAATCTCTAAACCTTTCCAAGGTTTTTCCAGAAGCCATTTCCAGATTTTCTGTCCAGTATGTCCAGGTATAATCACAGTAATGACATAACCTTTGGTACCAAAATCTGTCTTAGTTACTTTCTCATTGCTGTGACCAAATACCCAACACTCACAATTTAAAAAGGAGAGGTTTATTTCGGTTTACAGTCTGGAGAGGCTTCAGTCCGTAATTGGCTGGCTGCAAGGTGGGGTGGCAGGACAGACGGGGCATCGCAGAGAAGCAACTATTTGTATCATGGCAGGGCAGCAGATAGTAGTAGAAAATATCAGCTGCAGAAGCTTCAGCCTAAAGGCGGTGAGGATGCCTTTGTATTCTATCCCAAACAGGCTACAAACCTTTTGGCTGGTGCCAGACATAGTCATGGTGGGTCTTCTGTCTTCAGTAAATCCATGAAGCTACATACAGAACTATACTAACTCCAATCAGTGAAGTAACTTAATACTCCACATAGTTAATCCCAGTAGCACACAACCTAGCTCCATCCAGCTCTGGAAATACCTAGCAAAGAGTGTATGAGTCTTTGGGGGACTTCTAGATACAAATCATAACACTATGTCATAGCTCTACCACTGAGAAATATCAAAAGTTCTCTTTTTAAAATTTCATTCTGAGATAGAGTCTCACTAAGTTGCCATGGATAGGTTCGAAGTTTTCATCTTTCTGCTCAAATCTCCTAAGTAGCTAGGATATCATGTACGCATCTCTATGGTTGGGTTTTTATACTTATAAATTATCAGTTCCTCAGGATGACATGTTGAAAGTAATCTCTTGCTTTTTCTTCCTTAAAGGCAAACATCTTAAATATTGAAATTATGTATTTTTTAAAACCAAGCTTTTTAAGGATTCAAATGATTGTTGAAGAAACATATATGCTAAAGATTATATAAGCTATTATTTTATCAGAAGGCAATCCATTAATTTCTGGTTAGTTAGGGACATCATTCTTGCTTGCAAAACACAGCTTCATAAGCAGATTGTGGATTGACCTGTTGGGCTAGAAATTAGTTCCCTAGAAGCATTACCACTTATTTGATTCACTTATCTATAGATAAAATATAAGCTAAATGACCTTCACCATCTGTTCATTTCCAAATGGTTCTGTAAATTTCATTACAAAAAGATAAATTACTTCATTGTCTGGGAATTACAGCTTATATCTTCTATGAATGTCATCTGCATCCATCTTTGGGTTTGGGGAAATATGTGTTAAAGATAAAGGACACAGGGCATATCCTTCAGAAAGCCATACTTCAATAGAGGTTTTCTAATTAATGTTTGAAGTTATAATTTGTCACAGAAATTAAAATAGTCTTATATAGCAGTCACTATTAGTTAACTGGCTGACTTGTGAAAAATAATGAAGATGCAATCTTTATGAAATACTGGGGCTAGGGAGATAGCTCAGTGGAATAAGCGCTTGCCTGGCAAATGCAAAGACCTGAGTGCAATCCCTGATTCTGAAAAAAGAAAAAAAAAAAAAAAAAAAAAGAAATACTGTACATTTCCTTTGTGTGCCGAAAATTTTAATAGCTTGTGGAATCATAAGCTCTCATCTTTACAGTGTTTTTTTTTTTTTTTTTTTTTTTTTTTTCCCCTTTCTAGATCTCAGATCTGTGTCATTTCAGTGCCACTTATTTCACTGAGTAGTTTGGCTTCTGACTGAGTACAGAGCACTGGATCAATAAAGGGTACCTGTTTGCAAAGAATTGGACTTCAACAGCAGCAGTTTATTTCTTATTAAAATATTCCTGTTTTCTTAGTGCTGTCCTTGTGTCGGCTTTCTCCTTGTCCCTTTAGTCTTAGGTATCTGGTATGATAGAACTACAGTAAAGTTTGTCTCAGCATAGAACTTTAGCATCATTTCCTGGATGGAAGCATTGGAAACAAAGATTCACAGTTTCTTTGGTCTTCTATTTTTAAACTGACCACCCTGGGCCAGAGAAATCAAGTGACTTTTCTCTCCCGTTCTTTGTCCACCCACTCAACTTCCCTTCTAGAAGCAATTCCGAAGGGAGTGTTGGGCATCTCCTATTAGACTTTGTCAGGGAGCCATGCAAGGGCCACACTCATTGGCCGGGCGTGGTGGTGCACGCCTGTAATCCCAGCACTCGGGAGGCTGAGGCAGGAGGATCGGTGTGAGTTCGAGACCAGCCTGGGCTATGAAAGTGAGCTCAAGGCCAGCCTGAACTGCATAGCGAGACCCTGTCTCAAAAAGACAAAAAAAAAAAAGGGCCACACTCACGATCCTTCAGAGGCACACAGCATTTCCAGGTCGTCTTGTACACAGCACTGCATTTTGTTGGTGAACTCAAGCGCATGCGTTATCTGCTGACAGACCTGATGACGTGGCACTACTTGTGTTTTATCGAGTTCTCTGTACTGTTTGGCATAATAAGTTGTGTTGAAATACTTCCCACTTCTGTGCTTTCCTTTATTAGTTTGAAATTTGGGTCTTTTTATTGTGGGTGCTTAGAGAGGTTTTAATATGATGTGCAATTATCTCTCTGTCATGTTCACTTTGGTTTAATCGCCTATACTGTATCGTAATAGATTAACGCAGCAGAAGACAGCATCCTTCAGTAGAGAGTACAGTATTAAGGTATCTCCCATTCCTTTATAAGCTATTTGTAATTCCAGGCAACAGAAAAACAACAAACTTCAGAAACAAATTGCATCCCTATCTCCTTGCAGTGATGTGCCAACCTCACCTCTGTTGGTACGCCCCGATACAAAAATGTACTTCAATTTTTATTTTTCTCACTTTACTGTTTGGCTGACTCATACCACTTTGATTATTGCCTTTGCATTTGCATCTTCTAAATATGGTAGATCTTTAGTTTTTGGAGATTTTTAAAGTCATAGGATTGAGTTATTATAAAACATTAGAAATGTACTGTTCAAATCTGTTGGAGTGTACAGCAGTAGATTAATAAAGGATTGCTATTGTTTTTATTTTATAATGAATGAGACTGAAATATAGCAGCTTCAAAAGCTTCTTGGGCAGCTGTCACGTGCGACTATGGCTGGGAGTCAAGTAGGACACACCGCAATCTTTCACTAACCTCCAACTTAAAGGATTTGAATAAATGGCTTCCCATTGTTATTAAGGTAGTAACTACTCAAATTTGTCTCTTGCAATAATGTGATGGGCTGTCAGATAATGGAGATTATTTAAAAATGTTCTGTTCCTATTGTTTTATAATAAACCTAAAATAGATGATTATGGCTACTTTTAGTGTCCCCTAAAGCAAAGCCCCTTCTGGTGCCACTTATTTTCTTTCCTTGTATCTCAGCCTCTACAATGTAATTCTGTTTCTTCTTTCCATGACCTTTGGATATCCTGTTTCCATTGCCAGGAAAGCTCTCTTTGTCTCTTCTACCTTAGTTAACTCCTATATGTCCTTTAGAATTTGGCCCAACCGGGGCTCATCAGGATGGCTCAGTGGTCTAAAGTGCCTGCAGGCAGCTGCAGGGACCGCGGTTCGATCCCTGGCACCACATGCTGCACCAGCCGTGCCCTCAGGGCAGGCTGAGCCAGCCATAAAAATAAATAGATAAACAAAAGTTCTGAAACAAGAAAAAAAAAAAATTTGGCTCAACCAAAGTTGCCTCAGCAAACGTTCATCTGACCCCTGCTTAGGTAGTCATGCTTATGCTTCCTTACTGCTCTTGCCGTTTAGGTGACTTTTTGTCTAATTTCCATCGCCTCAGCAACCCTGTACACACCACAAGGACAGAGATGATGTCTCATTTTCTTTGTTTTTTATTTCATTTTACTTTTGATACTGAGGATCAAGCTCAGGACCTTGTACTCGCCAGGCAGGTGCTTATGCCTCTAAACTACATCCCTGGCCCTCTTCCTTGCTTTAAAGCCTTCTTCCCAGCATGATCCTTGCATAGACCATGGTTAGCATTCAAGATAGTTAGTTGATGAGAGCATGAATAGAAACGTTCTGTTTTGTGGACTACTCCACTATCAGAATACAAAAGGATTTTCACTGAGTTAGAACTACATACATTTAGTCATTTGGTAATTACTATACAGAACTGTGTTCTCAACTTTGCACTGCTGGTATTTTGGGTTGGATAATTCTTTGTTGTGTCCTATGCATTGGGGGATGTTGGACAGTATCCCTGGCTTCTGCCCAGTAGGTGGCTGTAGGGTCTCCTTCCCCAGTTGTAACAAAAATGCCTCCAGGCATTGCTAGATGTCCTTGGGGTAAAAATCAACCTTTGCTGGGAAAGGCAATTTATGTGGAGAGACCAAGAGAAGTTATTATGACCACCTGTGGTACTTGTGCTACCACACATGTGTGCTATCACACAATGTGAGGGGGCTCAGCATTGATACTTTTCTCTGCATTGCTGGGCTACAAGAATTTTTTTTTTTTTTTTTTTTTAATTACAAATGTTTTTGTATTTTAGGCTATAGAAGCAACACTATAGCTGCATAACAAAACAGATCAAAAGTTGCGAATCTGTATTTAGATCGGTTCTCCTGAATAATGTCTGGGAACTTCCCCTTCATATACCTGGAGTCCTCCAAGCAGACTAGCTCCCCTAAGTTACCTCCTGCCAGCTCTGTACTGCAAGGATCCTCTCCATATATCTGGCCCACAGTCTGGGCCCTGCTGGGGCCTAGCCCTATGCCTCAGCTAACATGGCTCAGTCACAAGCCTCTGTGTTTCCTCCTCCTGGGTCTGTGCACCAAACTACCAACCAGGTCTGGCTCAGGGCCACTGCTCTTCCATGATGGTGAACTCTGCCTGCCAATTTGCTTTTAAGAAGAATTTGTTTAGCTTGCCTAGGCTATAAGGATCTTAACTGGTCTTAGCTCACCATTGACCAATTCTACAGGAAGCAATTTTGGGACTATGTTGAGTTTTTCCTGGAGGAATGTCTTCTATGGGTGCCTGACAATTCAACAATTACTATCAAGTAAAGGCAATGTTTGCAAAATTGAAAGTAATTCAGTTTCATGGCCTACCAGGGTCCTCAGAATGAAATCTGTGTTATGGTCAGGTGCATGAGAATAGAAACTTTTTGTGAGTCCAGAACCATTTCATCTTGGAAACTCTGTCTCTTAATAATGCCTGCTTTTGCAGAGTTTTCTGCTTAACTTATTACCACTTGTGGCAAATTATCAAAATGTTAAGGGGATCCTTTAAAATGTAGAGATGCTCAGACCTACTTATGTGGACTTTGATATGTCAGAACAGTAATCTGAAATTGTAAAATTTCCTAACATCATTGGTTTTCTAGATTTGGGAAAGACAGAGCTGAGCCACAGGCATTGTCTACAGGACTCTAGCCAACAACAAACTCAATTAATATCAGGGGAGTTCATGTGGGAAAAAGAGATGTTGATATGGCATGCAAAGTTGTAGCTAGACAGGAGCAAGCTTTAGTGACTGCACAGAACAATGACTATGGTAGTAACAAAGCATTATGCATTTCAAAATTGATAAATAAGTATATTTTCAAGCTTTTCCACAAAAGATAAGCATCTGAAGTGATAAATTTGTAAATTGTTGAAGTTGTTAATTTGTTACTTATTAATTTGTTAATCATTATACACTATAATTATTGGATTGCATAAATACATTTAGTTATTATTTGTCAAATGAAAATTAAAGAAATTAGGTATTGAGCTCTCTGATGAAGAAGTAGGGTTTGGTATGTGTGTCTCTGTGTGGGTCTGTGAAGATGGTGACATGGGCCAGCATACCCTGAAAAGGTAATTGATAGCACAGGTGGGAAGGAGCTGTGTGGGAAAGGCATGGTGGTGGACAGGTGGGGCCAGAGGAGCTGGCCTACCGGGAGCAGGGAAAAAGGGAGAGTATGCAGACTGGGGACTGTGACAGTTAACCTTGATTGTCCACCTGGTTGGATTAAGAGACACACAGGAGTGTGATTGGAGCGTGAGAGCACCACCGTCATCAAGGGCCTAACTGACTGATCACTGATGACCTCATAGACTGGTACATTATTGGGACTAGTTGGAGGAAGTATGTCAGAGGGAGGAGCATGTCCCTGTATCCTTTCCCTCTGTCTTCCTCACTCAGCGTTCTTTGGGTACCATGAAATGAGCAGCTAGGCTCTGCCGTGCCATCCACCATGATGTTTCTCCTCACCACAGGCCTAGACATGATGGAACTAAATGACTGTGGATGAAATTGCAACCAAAAAAACACAGAAAACAAAAACAAAAAAACTTCCTTAAAGTGATTTTTCTCAGGTATTTTTTCTTCCCCAGGGATGGGAAATGCACCAATCCAAGGACAATGTCAGTAGAAGTAGAAAATTCAATTCTTTTATTATCCAAGATTCTTGAGTTCTTTTGGGTCTCTGTCTGTCTGTCTGTCTGTCGGTCCGTCCGTCTGTCTGCTTCTCTCTCACTGTGTTCCTGAAATAAGCCTTCTAGTATTCTCTGAATATTATAGTTTAGAGGAAAGAGAAGGAAGATGTGAAAAAGATGAGCGAAATATTTCGTGCATGCAAAGAATTTCCTTTACTTTGCAAAATGGAAAAGCCTAGGAAACGCCCTCTTGATGACATTTCGCAGCTGTTCGGGCCATTCGGAGCACTGGTGTCAGATGCTGGAGCCGAGGCGTGCGCCGGTGTCCAGCTTTGCCTAGAAACGCAATTACAGTCCGAAGTGAGAGGAGACGCAGAGTGGAGTGGGAGCTGCTGCTATTGGCGGCATCTCTGGCTTAGGCAGTGTATGCGTGTTCACATATTACAAGTAGTGCTTACATACTGTCTGACAAATTCTATCTGTAAGAATCTCTTTAAAAGATGTCACCACACATTTCAGAAAAAAGTGTTTTCCAAGGGAAGAAGCTAGCTATGTTTTATATTGCAGACAATTTAGAGGAATGAGATTTGGATTACTTGACATGAGTGCAACACAACTGTAATTGTTTGGAGGTAATTTGAAGAAAAATGAAGTGCACTTGTACTGGGAGTTCAAGGGCATCAAATAGCCTTTATGAGATGGAACTTTGAGAGAAAGTTCTCATGAAATTACAGTCTAGAGACTGAATTCTGCCTGCTGGGTGAACTCTTGGCTCTTAAAGGGAAAGCAGATATTCTAAAAATCCTTCAGCATCAAAGGATTTCATTTTTTTTCTTCATGTTGGTGGCACTAAGGATTGAATCTTGTGTGCATGCAAGCTATCCAAGTGCCCTTATGTCTGAGCTATACCCCCAGCCTTCAAGGCTTTCTTCTTGTAGTTTTGCATAAAAGATACCAGGGTGAAGCACCAAGCACCAAGCAGCAGAGAAAAAGCCTCTCTGTATTTTGCTGTGAAATTGCTAGAATACAGCCATGTGAGCAAGACAAAAAACAGGAAAGTAGGTTCCCTGAGCCTAGGATGCACCTGACCCAGGAACTGAAGCTATGGAGAGAATAAAGAGAAAAATTTCAATAAGGGGGAGGAGTTGGCCCGTGGCACCTTCTTCCCAAGATGGGACCCACTGCTGAAGGGGAGTGGTTCAAACCTGTGTCTGCATGGTGCCCTCTGGTGAGCCCCAAGGCCACAGAGAAACGCAGCAGTGGAGAGGAGCACAGATGTGAATGACTGCACTAGCTGGTTGTGGGTGCCGAGGGCTCAGTTGTGCACAGATGAGCAACTGGGTGTCATCTTTGAGAGGGACCAGCTGAGCTCAGAGCTCAGAGCAGCCGCTGACTCCATCTGGAAGCTTCCAGTGTGGTTCAGGTCTGTGGAAGATGTGCTAATAGTTGCAGGCCGAGTGAGTCTGGCCTCAGCTAGAAGGAGCAGGTCGGCTGAGATTATCCAATATCCAATATCCTGCCAAAAAACTACTTATGGCCTTTTGGGACGCATCAATGTGGTTAAAGGTGGTGAATTAACGATTAGTTCTATTTGTCACTTTCTAGGCTAGATTGTTACTAGTGTTATTGCTGATGGGTGGTATGACATGAGTCAAAGGTGACATAATATTTTTCATGGTATTGCAAGATTGAGGTTAACATAGAAAATACTAGGGCACAGTGCCAAAGAACCAAGGGCTGGGCCAATCGGACAACGCCTTCTCATTCCCAACAGATTGAAGAAGTAGAATCCCGCAATAGACGCCAAATCCGAAAACCAATTATGCCTAGAGGATGCCTAGGAGAAGTAGTCACTTCCTAAGGCTTCTGAATAGAGGCAGCAAAACAACCTACTGTAGGCAATTTACAAGCATCACCCCAGGAATTAAGTTAAAAGAAAGAATAAAAAAAGAGGAGGTTTTTTTTTTTTTTTTTTTTTCTTTCTCTCTCATTGTGTTGTAGTTTCATATATATTTCTAGTCTGTTTCAGACTTTGTTATATAACCATGGATCTGCTTATAGGGTTAAAGGTGGCAAATTAATGGTTAGTTTCATTTGTCACTTTCTAGGCTAGATTGGTACTAGTGTTATTGCTGATGGCTGGCATGACTTGAGCCAGAAGTGACATAATATTTTTTCCTGGTATTCCAAGATTGAGATCAGGAGAAAAGGAGAGAAGGAAAAGGAAAACAGAATGAAATGCAAAGATATGCAAGACGCAACCCCGGACATGCAGCTCACCAAAGACGAGGGGGCAAAATAAAACGGGCTGATGTGAAAGCCTCCTGTCCTTTCTGACGGGATAACAACAGAACAAGTGAATGACGGTCTACAAAACATCAAATCAGAAATAAGTTGTCAGATTACTCTAGAGATGGTGTCCATGTTGGAAACCCTGCTTAGTAACTCTAGAGCAGATATCAACAAAACAAATACAGGGCTTAAGAAAATTATGGAAATCATAAATACTTAGCACAGAAGAGAAATGGAATCCAAAGGCAAATTCAAGCAGACATCCAGGAGAATAAAAATTCAACTGGCTGTCATCAAGAAATCAACCAATAATAAATAGTTGTGGGGGAAAAGGGAACAGTTGTCCACTGTTGGTGGGAATGTAGAGTGGTGCGACCGCTGTGGAAACCAGTGTGGAGATGCCACAAAAATCTAGGATTAGAGGCTCTATTCAAGCCAGCTATTCCCATTCTGGGTATTTTCCCAGAAGAATGGAAAACATCACACCGCAGTGTCATGCTTACGGCAGCACATTTTGTCATCGCTAAATCTTGGAAATAAGCCAAATGCCTATCAACTGAAGAATGGTTAAAAAACAAGTGGCATTTTTATATAATGGAGTATTTCTCTGTTATGAAGGAGGAATGGCTTAAATCTGAGACTATACTCATAAGTGAAATAAATCAGTTTCATATGTGTAAACATTGTCGCTTCTCTAGGGCAAGAACCTGGAAGAGTAAATAAGATAAAAATGTACTATTTATTGGAAAATGAGAGAAACTGTTCAAAGGGAAAAAGAAACTAGGATGAAGAAAGGCAGAAAAGGGGGAAGAGTAAAGCAAACCTCTCTCTCTCATCATCATCGCTAGCTATGATTATTAAGATATACTACCAACTTCTTTTAGTTCACTGAAAATAAAAATTTATTATAATATTGTTTGGACAATCGAATGCCTATATTTTGTATACCTAATAACTGATTTGTTAAATCTAACAATATGAATGTATTTACCATTTTATTCTCCTATTATCTTGCTCTGACATTTTGTTTTATTTTTTCTCTTTAACAATAAAAGATACTACTTGTTTTTTTGTCATTTTGTTTTGTTGTCTTATATTTTTAATCATTAAATCTTTGTAATCCATTGTAAATATATTCCTCATGGAGGAATTTGCACATATAAAAGCATCTGGAGCCTTTTTATTTCCACTTTTCCTCTCCTTTCCCATATACCCTGTCCTCAAATCCCTTCCCTGTTCTTAAAAAAAAAACCTTTGATTCATTGATCCTTTGTATTACTGTTTCTTTCTTTCTTTTTTTTTTTCTTTTCATAGAAGTACACAAACTTTATCGGACATTATTAGTTGCTTTTCTTGCCCTTGCCGGTGACCTTGGCTGGTGTGAGGACTGGAGCCATTGCCTGGTACAGGGTAGAGGAGATCTTGTTGATGTAGTACACACTGACCATGGAGAAGATGAAGCAGGTGGTTACACAGACTCCGTGGATGAGGCCAGATGCAAAGAGAGCCAACAGGAGGCACAAGAGAATTTCGGGGAAGATGGTTGTTTGGAATCCTTTGCCAAAGGCCAAGTTCTCCAGATTATTGAAGGCAATGAGAGAGAAAACAAAGGGGCCAGAGCCCAGCAGTCCACCCTGGATGGTGAGGCACTCTGTGGAGCCCAGCTGGCAGCTGTACATCTGCATTCTGGCAAAGAACAGCAGGGACAGGAGCGGGGACAGTGCCAGAGAGGTACCAGTGCCCACCACTGGCAGGCATTAAGACAACGAATAGAGCCAGCATCAGGCTTCTTAGGGTCCTGGCTGATTTGGGGGCCCTGGAGTGATCACTCCCAAGCTCTTCAGTCCACAGCCACAGCCTAGATTCCCACAGCCCATGGGCACCCCAGAGACCCCCAGCCCCAGATGCCCTGATTTCTCCCATCCCGTGGAAATGCCCTCTCCCTAAATGAAGCCTAGGGCATGTCTGCTTTACTGGGAGAGCCAGGAAAACTGGCCCAGCCCCACTCCGATCCCAGCCAGCCCATCCTGGGGGTCCCACTTTGTGTTACTTTTTAATTTAGTTTTATTAACTTGCACTCTGATCTTTATAATTGCTTTCCTTATAGTAGTTTCTAATTTGGATGGTTCTTGCCTTTAGAGCACCTTAAGCTGTAGCATTAGGTTATTTATTTTGGGCTGTTCTGTTTTTGCATGGGAGACCTTGTGGCTTAACACTTTGTTATTCCATAGGATGCAATACTGTAGGTTTAATCTTTTTTTTTTCATTTCTGGTGCTTGATGTTTTAACGGTGACAATATTTAATTGTGTGATATTGAGATTAGCTTTAAAATATTTAGACGCAGCTTATCCTTCTTTTACCTCCAGGTTTTAGACTGGTTAACTCAGTTGTCAAGTTATTATTTGTTAGTGTGGCATTGAACGTATGCTGTTGATAACCTCGGAAGCTTATTTTGCAACAAAGAACTTGAGCAAACCAAGCTAGAGTCATGGAATCTGCATAGCCAGCAATGTGAGGAGCCACATGAGTGTGCGGTCAGGGCATTTCAAGGGCTGCACTCATGCTGCCCGGGTTCTGATCCTGTTCTACCACTTACTAGCCTTGGTATAGCAGTAGCTTCTTTCATTCCTATGTAGTGTGTCTCCACCCCTCCTATTACACATAGGATCTCTTTCCCACCCAGTGACTCTGGGCTAGCCTTTCAGCCTGTCCTAGCCAATAGGACGGAGTGGAAACATGACCTCATCAATCCCAAGGCCAGCTCTCAGGCCTTCTTCTCTTGGAATACTGCTTCTGCCTGTGAGCAGAGCAGTAGAGTCATCCGACTGGAGCATGAGCAGCTGTGTGAGTACTAAAGCAAGGCCCTCTGCTAGAAGAGGCTGATACTCAGGTTCAGAGGTGTCTCATTCAGCTGCGGGTTGATGGCAAATCAGAGGAAACCCAGGTAAAACCAGCAAACAATGTGCAAGTGAGCTTAGTTGATGATGTTTTAAGGACATATTGTGTAGTTCTGTAGCTCAGCAGCTTGATTGTACCTGTCAGCGATGTGATCCTGTACAGCTTGCTCAGCCTTCTGGCGCTGTTTCCTGAACTGCTTTACTGCTGTGACTGTTACCACTCCAGAGCCATGCTCCTGAGGCTCTTGGCCTAGTGCTGTGGGCAGAGAAGGCAGTACTAGATAGCAGTCATTACCCCAAGAAGGACTCACAGTGGGGCTGTCTTAGCTCCATTTGGAGTGTACAGGTAGTTTGTGTATAGCAATGGAGAGTGTATAGCCTCTGAGTATATTGCTTTGCGAATGAAAAGAAAACCTGAGGAATCCAGAGCTTTTCTCCAAGTTCCAGGGAAGTAGGAGAGGCAGCTATTATTTTTTTGAGTACTATAGGAAGCCCCTTAGTTCCCAGAAAAGATGCAGGTCATGTTCCATGTCTCAGCTGTTGGCTCTGAGATACAGGCTCTGCTTTCCCCTGCTATGTTGAGTCTGTGCCTTCAGCATAATGTAAAGCAATAATTTTACAGAATTGGATGTTTCAAAGGAAGGAAACATCAGAGGAATATTTACACTATGTTCGGTGATGGCACTAACAAAAAATCTTGCTCTATCAGGCTGATGTAGACCCAAGTACAGAAAAGTAGTTGCCCACACCATACACTTAGAGCTTCTCAGGGTCTAGGATGGCCCAGGGTTTTAGCATTACAGGTACAGAAAGGTGGGAACAAGAACAGAGTGCCCAAGGACACACAGACATGCTGGAAGGGTGAGTCTTGTCACATTGCCCGATCACCACAACTAATCTTTCAATAAATAGCTCAGTTTACCCATTGTTAGGAAATATACAGCCAAGCTGAGCTATAGTTCATGCTCCATCAAGTAGCCCATTGCCAATCATGAGGGAGCCTACATTTATGGTAGATCCTATATTTGGTGTTTATAGGAGCAGAATACCAGAAGCTTCCATGGTTGATCCTTCACTTGTGTATTAGAGTCACCTCAAAGCCTGAAAGAAGTGATACCTACATTCCACAGCAATGTGACTATAGCAGAATCTCTAGAGGGGCAATGAGGCTTTTGTATATTTCAAATACTCCCTGGACTTTTCCAATGTGAAGCTGGGTTGAGAATTAGTCTAGAACTATGCTCTTTTTGGTACCAGGAATCAAACTCAGGACCTTGCGCTTGCTAGGGAAGTGCTTCTGCTGCTGCTGAACTACATCGCTAGCTTTGTGTAGAATTATGTCACATGCCCAAGCCTAGACAAATCTGCGGCAAGGATTATTATTGGCCAAGCTCAATTTATGACTTGTCTTCCTTAGTTGAAGAGATGAATATGTAACCAAACAGGGTGAACTATGATCACTGCATCAGTCACTCTCTGTTGCTAGGGCAAAATATCAACAAATGCACTTTAAAAGAAGAGAGATTTACTTTGGTTTACAATTTAAGTAGGTTCAGTCTATGGTCGGCTGTCCCCAAGGCAGAAATGGCATGGTGGAATGTCATGCAAGAAGAAAGCCGTGCACCTCATGGTGGTCAGGAAGCAGAGATGAGCAAGAGAAAGAGATACACCCTTCCTCATTGCACCCCCAGTGACGCACTGCTTCCAATGAGGCTTCACTCTGAATATGAGATGTTTGGGGGATGTTCAGTCTAAGCTACAGCGACTAATATTGGGACTTTGCCAGTGAAGACTTTGCCAGTTAGAACAGTGAATGGATCATATCCAGAGGGATAGGACAGGCTGTGCTGTGGTGGTGACCGGCAACCCTGGCATCTTAGGGGTTTAGCACACATAGGTTACTTCATGCGCACATCTCACAGGGAAGATGGAGTCTTGCATATGCCTGGGGACTTGCATTCGTGCCTCCTGTTCCTGCATCTTGTCAGGTCTTTCTTCCACCACATGGCTTCCCATAGCAGTGACCAAGGAAGATCAGAAGTGATACACCTCACTTCTGTCATTGTATATTGGCTAGAACTTGTCAATTTGTCCCAGACAAAGTCCAAGGCTGATGTGTAGTACAGTAGATACTTGGAGAATCCCAGGAACACAGTCTTTTCCAGATAACTGAGTAAGAAATGCAGGGAGAGGTGAATCATATTCAGGGGAAGGGCAAGATTCTGCGTGGGAGCATACTTCCTGGTTGCATGTCCAGTTCTTTTAGTCTCACTGGGCTCCCATTGTCTCTTCTACAGGTAGAATTGCCCATGGTCACTTAGACTGATGCACTGGGAGAGGTTTTTAAAAGATCTACTTAGTGGAGGGTTTATAGGGTCTCACTGTACAGATTGGACTCATAGTGATCCTCCTTGTTTTTCAGCTTTCCAAGTGCTGGGATTACAGGTGTGTACCACCATGCCAAGTATCAGTCACCATCTCAGTGCGCCCCAGGGTCAGGGGCATGCAGACGATTGAACCCTGGTCCCTGAGCCTGCCTAAACAGGTACTTCAGTACACTGAGCTATCTGGCTGGCCTTGGGAGAATTTTTTTTTCTATAGTCTTAACAAAACAAATGCCATAAGTTTGACTTGTTATAATTTTGCATATGCTTAGATTTCTAAATTTTTGTGTAAAAAAGTTTTTTTTTTAATCACATTTTATAGGGATTTATTAGAATATGAATGATTGATGGAAAGTACTGGTTCCATGTTAAGTCTAAGACATTTAATATTTAGAAAGTCAGTGATAATAAGTTCAGGTACCTATGTTATAGAGTAATAGTATCACTAAACTTCTCTTTTGGAGGGTTAAGAATCTAAGTCTGCAGACCAAAAATTAGAGGAAAAGACCAGCTACAAGGTTAGCCAATATTTTGGCCCTAGCCCTTCAAGGTCAGTGACGACTCAGGACATAAGAGACCCTGTACTGTAACATCCTATAACTCAGTGGTGTCCCAAATTTTCTGTTCAAGGAGATTATGGGGCCACAGAGGAAAGGGATTGATGATGTCTAATGTGCCTAAGGAGAGTCATTTAGAGAGAAAACAAACATTCTCTCAGCCTTTCACAGAGAACAAAGTGGTCAAGCAATGTCCATGACTCATGGAGACGGCTGACACTGACAAAAGTTCTACAAAACGCTGTAGTACATGCTTTCAGGGTAAATCCTGAGGGCATTTGACTGACCTTGAGAGATATGAAAATTACATATTTTGTTATATAGGTCTTGCTTTGACTTGGACTTAACCACCCAGCAGAAAAGTTTAACCATGAGGTATAAAAAATAAAGCCAAATTAGTATGCTGAGCTGTAAAGGGCTCAAATCAACAGCTTCTGACATTGTCAGTTCTTCCGAGAACCCACTGCTATGATGGAAGAACTACTTTCTGGTAGTTCAGTGAGAAGAAATATTTGTATCAATACTGTTTTTTTTTTTTTTTTTTTTCTTTTTGAGACAGGGTCTCGCTATGCATTTCAGGCTTGCCTTGAGCTCACTTTTGTAGCCCAGGCTGGTCTTGAACTCGCACTGATCCTCCTGCCTCAGCCTCCAGAGTGCTGGGCTTACAGGCGTGCACCACCACACCCGGCTGTATTAATAGTGTTTAGTAGAGTTATCATGTCTGTATCTTGTACTCTGAACAACTACTATGAAGACAATAAATGCATTGTATCAATTATTGTGGCTGTCCTGATAACGTGTTTTGAAACTGTCTCAATGTAATTTCTTATTAAAGGTAACAAAAAAGCCAACATACAAACAAGCAAACAAACAAACAAAGTGTAAAGAGCCCTTGAGTACTTACAAGGCAGAAAATGGTGTTTGATGACCCCTACAAGTAGTCACTATTCAGTTATATACCCCCATAGGACAGTAAAGGATATGTATGTAGAAAAATGATGTTCTGCTGCCTGGCTCAGCTTGTTGTCTAGGTGCAGTAACCTGCAAGACCCCTTATTCAACAAACTTAGTCATTTCCTCTGAGTTTTGAGTTATTTTCAGTGAACTGCTACACTGACTCATCTTTTTTTTTTTTTTTTCCGGAAGGTAGGTCAGGCTTGTTGATGGAAACCAATGAGTTTGTATATCCATAGGGCTGTGAATTAGATTTTAGAGGTCCACAGGTTTTGATATAAACATTGTGTCATAAAAGAAAATATAAACACTCCTAGAGCAAAAAGTATGATTTATCCTCTCTATGGTATTTAACACCATCCTGGGGTTATTACAAAGAACCTGTAAGTCCAGTTTGATGGAAAAATAGGTGGATTCTTATATCTAGGGCTGGAAATTGTTCAATTTCTATAGCAGTGTAATATAGAAATGGAGCCAATTTTACTTTTGCCAAGGTGTAGGCTGTGTATTTTAAGTCTCTTCTAGGCAAAGTATTTGCCTCATGATGGCATCTTTCCTGTGGGCTAGCATTGTTAAATAACAGTTAACAAAAAAAAATAGTTAAAAGATGCTCAGAAGCTATGAGCAATTTTAAAACAATGTTGCATCCCTATCTGAGGGTCATGGATCTAGTGATATTTGACCATCAATATGTAGTGAAATAAGTTGCAGTCAGAGACCTTTCAAGTCAGATGAAAAGCATAAAGAAACTTTTGTATTAAATGTCTTCATATCAGGATTATTTCAGCTTTCTATCACATCCTAGTGATGTCTGCTGTCTCCTGAATCTAAAAAGAAGTGATCTTATAGCCCAGAACATCTATAGCAGTGGTACAAGTCTGCTTAAAGAAATGATCATTTCTGCACAGTGCAAGCAGTCAGTGAAAGTAACAACATAATTCTTTCTTTTCATTTCTTTAATGATTTTATTGGTGAATGTTTGTGATACACAACATTTACAATCATTTTGGGGAACTAGTACGTACATATATTCTATCTGAATGGTGTTCCGCCCCCTTCTCCTATTCCTCTAACCCGCTTCCTGAGTAATGTGGAACTGTGTGCCTTACCAGTTGTGAAGAACAAGGCAGCCTCACCTGTAAAGCTGTCTCTTGTTAGAGAGGAGACATGGATGTACATGTCCCAGGCTTTTATTTCAGCAAAGAATGAAACACAATAGGTTCCTGCCTTGATGCAGCACAGGCTCTTGAGACAAAGAAGAATGTACAGTATTTGGATCACACTACCTCAGCCTTGGGAAGTCAAGTGGTTCTCCCTAGGGGATGTAGTCTAATAATTATATTATTGTATTGAATAGTGTTGCAAGGGCTGGGGATTTAGCTCAATGGCACAGTGCCATATATATATATATATGGTGAGTAGTCTTGCAGTGCACTATTCTGTGTGGAAAGTACAAGTAACAATGACATGAAAATTACGTATTAACTATAATCAAGTCATAGGGCATCATTAATCACATAATATCAATATTGGTGTGTTATAATTATACATAACTGCATAGTAATTACAATGATATTGGTTCAGGTAGGATCATGGGAAGAGGTGAAAAATAGGAGTGTGGAAGGAGAACAATTTTTGTAGACAAAAGGCTTATGAGAATTCTTGGGGAAGGCCTGGGCTTCAGGCACTGAACAAAGCTTGGTCTAGCTGGAAGTTATTTTAAAAAGCAGAGTTCTTCCGAGTCCCAGTGACCCATCCTCACCCTAAAGACCAATGTGGCACCTGGTAGGCCTCCTCCCCCATCCCTCCCACTGGAGCTCGGCTGAGCCCCAGCCACCTGCCCTCACCTGGAAGACTCCTGAGAGCACCTGGTGAGCTTTCCTCCAACCTCCTCACAGAGGTTGACAGAGCTCAGCTGAGCCCCAGCCACCCATCATCGCTTATGAAGACTGGCACAGGGACATGAGATCAGATGTGCAGAAGACTGCCACAGGTACCTGTAGGAGGCTTGGTGATCTCTACCCTGCACCAAATGCAGGGATGGTTTAATGTATGCAAATCCATAAATGTAATCCACCACATCAACAGAGCCAAAGACAAAAGTCACATGAGCTCAACAGATGTAGAAAAAGCTTTTGACAAAGTCCCACACTCATTCGTGATAGCAATCCTACAGAAAATCAAAAAAGATGGTCTTTCCCTTAACCTGATAAAAGCCATCTATGACAAACCAACAGCCCACATTATATTAAATGGATAAAAATTGAAAGACTTCACTTTAAAACAAGGAACAAGGCAAGGATGCCCACTATTATGGTTCTGTGTATTTCTCCCAAAGCCTTGTACAGTCACTTGGGCGTGGTTTTGAGTTTGTGATTCATTCTTGATGCAACGCTGGGATTATGGGTCTGAGTACTGCTAGGATTATGGGTGCAAGTGCTACACCCAGCCTGGTGCAGATGAGCAGAGAGAGACTTGTTCTCCGTAGCCATTGTTGACACTACTCCTCCCTTTGCTCTCTTGCTCTTTGCTGCTACCATGAACTACTGCCCTCTGCCATGTGCCACTTGGTCTTGGAGCCAGCTGAGTATGGACTTAAACCTCCAATAACCGTGAACTAAATAAATCTTTCGAGTGTTGGGTATTTGTCTCAGAAATGAGAGACGAGTAACTGAGACACCCATTGTCAGCACCCCTGTTCAATACAGTTGTGCAAACATTAGCCAGAGCAATTAGACAATAGAGAAAAATGCAAGAAATAATAAATGGAAAGGAAGTGAAATTATCATTATTTGACAATGACATTATACTGTACACAGAAAACTACAAAACTCTACTAAGAGTCTTATAGATTTAATAACCAAATTCAATAGCATAGCAGGATACAAAGTCAACCCTGAAAAATCAATAGTGTTTCTATGCACAAACAATGAATGCACCGAGAGAGAAATTATGGAAACCACACCTTTTACAATAACATCTAAGAAAATCAAGTGCTTAGGAATCAACCTCACAAAGGAGGTAAAAGATTTTTACAGTGAAAATTATAGTATTCTGAAAAAAAGAGACCAGAGAGGATTTCAGAAAATGGAAAGATATTACTTGTTCTTGGATGGGAAGAAACAATATTGTGAAAATGGACATACTCCGGAAGTTGTTACATAGATTCAATGCAATCCCAATTAAAATACCCTTAGAATATCTCACAGATCTAGAGAAAAACATTCCTAAAATTCATCTGGAACAAGAAGAGACCTATAATAGCAATAGCAATCCTGGATAACAAGGGCAGGACCTATCACTCCCTGGCTTGAAATTATACTACAAAGCTACTGTGATACTGGCAAAAAGCCAAAACAAAACACTAGACATGAGGATCAAAGGAACAGACTAGAAGATGCAGACAAATTACAAACATGCTCAGTCACCTTATCTTTGGTAAATGGACCAAATATGTTCACTGGAAGAAAGATAGCTTCTTTAATAAATGGTGCTGGAAATACTGACTTTCCACGTGCTGAAGGCTAAAAACAGACCCATGCCTATCAGAATGCGCAAAACTACAGTCAAAATGGATAAAAGATTTAAATATTAGAAGTGAAACACTAAATATCCTAGAGGAAAAAATAGGTAGAAATCTTAAGGACATAGTGTCAGGTAAAGAGCTCTTGAACAAAAATCAAACTTCATGGAAAATACTTCAAAGAATCCACAATTGAGCTATCATCTTTTTGAAAAGTTTCTGCACAGCTAAAGAAATCATCAACAGAATAAAAAGAAAACCCATGAATTGGAGAAAATTATAGCAGACTGACCTTCACACAAAAGACTTTTATCTAGAGCATTAAAAAAATCAGTCCTCCAAATTCAAAGACCCAACACAAAACTGAGCTTCTGAGATGAATATACATTTCATAAATGAAGAGATACAGTTGGCAAATAAACATAGGAAAAAATGTTCAACATCATTGATCATTCAAGAGATGCAAATTAAAACATTGCTGGAATTCCATCTTACCCCAGCCAAGAAGGAAAGCTAATCCAGATGAAAGGCAAAGGGGAATGTCTTGTTCGAGAAGGCTGTTGGCTGCTCTGAGGCATGAGGTTGGGGAAGTTAGCCAGCTGAAAGGGCAATGGGGAGAAGGCATGGGAAAGCATGGAGAGTAGGCAGGGTGTGGCATGTACCCCACCTCAGGATGTGTTCAACAGAAACAGTGAGTTGAGGACGGACCTTTTATGCTTTATTCAGAAGTTTAGCTTCTTTCCAAGACCAGAGGGGAACTGCAAAGGGCACGAACAGACTCGGAGAAGATGTTGGAAGAGGCAGGGAGACACTTAGAAGGCCACGAACATATCAGAAGAGCAGTTATGTATGTAGTCCAGAGTGGAGATACAGGAACAAGAAGAAGAAGAAGAATGAACAGAGTTTTGATTCATTCCTTTTACCAACGCAGTGCACTGAATTCAAATGGGAGAGTTTCTCTTTTATCTCTGGACACGTGGTGATGCCAGAGCAGCGTTAGAGCTCAGGCTGGAGGCTGACACAGCACTGTGACATTTACCGTCATAAAAACTGGCACAACACAGCCACTGAGCTCCCCTGGCCCCTGCTCCTAGGTTTGAGTCTTAGCTTGTCATTTTCCTGTCTGGCTACCTGGGAATCCATTTGTGCCTCAAGCATTGCCTCCAGACCAAGGAAAAAACATTCTGGGTCTAGGTAGGAATTTTCAAATACATGTGATACCTGCAGCATCCGTTCATTCCTAAGTATGATTTCTGTGGGATAGTTCTCTTTGTGAATTTTCTCATGTTACTGAAACTAAAAGTGTCAGGGCCATCAGGCATATTCTTCAGAAATCTTTGGTATTGAAAATTTCCTCTATTAAAGGCTGAGAAGCACTGGTTTGCAGGAGGCCTCACGCATCTTGAGGGCCCGTAGGGGCCTGATTTCTTGGTATACTTTGGATTCAATCTGAACAGATGGTTTCAAGTGGACTTCCATGAGGAACAGGAACACAACGAGTGGGTTTAACAAAGGTTTAGTGTCCTGCTCTTTTGGTTTGTTCCACGTTCCCCTGTTTCTTGTTTCCTGTACTTGCAGACTGAAGTCGTTCCAGAGAGCATGCGTGACTTTATCTAAGTAGGACTTCAGCTAGAGCCACTGAGTGCCAGATGCAATTTCACAGCAAGCCCGTGAAATCTCCTGATCTGATTTGATGATGATAGCAACAGCTGTAACTAATACAAAAATAATGTGAATAACAAGAAGCTTGACATTTGTGGAGACTTTGAAAATGAAATGGTGGCTCTGCCAAGCTTGGCCGGTCCGTTCTGCAAAGGCTGAACATGCAGATTAAGAGCAGATGGAACCGCCTGTGTGCAGGGAACTGAGACAGGCAGGGAGGAGGAAATGGCTCCAGCTTTGTGTCAGAGAGCCACAGGCAAGCCCAGGCACATCCTGAGCAGTGCTGCTCAGCAGTCACTGACTGATAGGAGCTCTTTGGGGATTCCTTAACTATGATGTTCACCCACAACCCCCTCACCTCCCACCCCACTGACCAGACCAGACACAGGCAGTATCCTAGCAGTGGGGAGTGAATATTCAACTTAAGGTTTTCTGTGCACACGTGTGTGCGTGTGTGTGTGCAGGGTCTCACTACGCAGCTCAGACACATAATGATCCTCCTGTTTTCAGCCTCCCTGGTGCTGGGATTACAGGCTTGTGCCACTACACCTGGACTCCATTGCTGGCTCAGTGCACCCAGGGGCAGGGCCAGTGTAGTATGCTGTGCCAGGGATTGAACTGTGGCCCCTACGCTTGCCTAATCGAGCACTTAGTCCACTGAGCTATGGATATGGAATTTTAAAGACACTTCCCCTGTAGTCACTTTAATAGGTATTAGTGACCTTGGAAACATGGTTAAACCAGAACTAAATTATTGTCACTGTCTACTTGGGGTCCAGCAAAGAATACTGTTTAACCTTGTTTTCTGCAATCATGGCAGACTATCTATTGAAGGCTGAGGTAGCAGAACCTATAGAAAAGAGATGGGGCCTACTAGAGGGAATTCAGGTTATTGAGGATATGAGCTTGGAGGCAGCTGTGGGAACCAGTGCCTTTCTGTTCTTTTTCCTGTTGCTTTGGGGCTACCGTGAAGTGAGCAGTGTTACTCTGGTCATAAAGGTTTTGCCTTGGCACAGCTCCAACACAGTGGAGCCAAGGACCATGGTCTGAAACCTCAGGAAATCACAGGCCAAGATAAACCTTTGCCCCTTTGATTCTCTTTGGTATTTGCCAAGGTGGCAGAAAACTGTCACCTCTTGGCTCACAGACCTGTGGTGGCCATTAGCTTCAGAGAGAAATGCACAGGTCTGTTCTGGTCACGGAAGTTATCTCTCATCCCAGCTCAGCCCTCTCCCTATTGGCCACACAGGACTAGCAGCAACACAGAGACCTTAGTTCTTGCAGTTCAACCACTTTATTCTAGTGCAAGACTGTGTCTCAGGGGGATTATGACTGATACAGAGCCAGGGTTATGCTTCTCCTGTGTTATACTGGGCATGTGCCCCCCACAACACTTATTCAGTGGAGCTTAGTTTCTCCAGCTGTTCCTGTCTACTAGTATCCCTGGGTCTGTAGTTCCGTACTACCTGCCTGGTTTAGTATCTAAGCCTTCACATATTACTGAAGCAGCTTAGTCTGAGGACAAAGCTCTATGTGGCAGAGTCCTTCAGTCAGGGTGTACTGTTTACCCTTTTTTCCCCACCCTCAAAGTTTGCATTGCAGTTTCCTTTGGGTTTATTCTTTATCAGGAATGAGAAATCTTGGGGTAGAGAAATGTTGTGTTCTAACCTTCTGTGTGTCTAGCACAGAGTGCCAACTGAAATTGTTGTTGGGTAGAATCCACAGGACAGAGAGAACATTCCTAAAGTGGTCCCTAAAGAGAATCCCAGCCTATATGTGAATGTATCATCCACTGGAATCTTCTTTGAAGTCTAGTGTGGTTAGAATGAACTCTTCGGAAAATGCTAATATTTTGGCTTGTTTAGCGCAGGTCAATAACTTTTGTGAAATTCGGCAAACCTAGGAAGGTACAGTGTGTTGAAACTGGGTGATTTAGCTTACACAGATTCATATGGCATGTGACAATGAAGAGGATACTTCGGGTGTAGCTACTGGATAGGAGTATGGAGTAGGTGACGTCTGATCTATGTCAGAAGCATATCTACTCCCACAGTTATAAACATTAGAGAACCAGTCCCCTGCTGTTTCTATTCTCCCACTGATTGAGATGGGGGTTTTATATTTGCCTTGAAATTAAGACTCAATATTGCTGCAACCAGAAGCTTGATTTTCCTAAAAGATCATTGTTTCATTTTATAAGAGAGTCGTGTAATGTCTTGGCTCTCGGGGCTGTTCTGGGACTCTTTGGAAGAGTTCCCACTCCCAGTTAGTCTAGAACCTTGAAGTTTGAGGCTGGTATTCCAGGCGCATCCCATAACTGCGGAAGGGTACGTCATTTCCTGTCTATAGCACGTGTCTTCATTACCAGGATGAGCCTTGGGGCTGCGAAGGCACATGGGCCTGCCCTTCACGTCTATCACCCTGAGCTTCCTGAAAAGCCAGTTGTGCTGCCTCATCAGGTCACCTGCTCTTGAGGAAAGGGACTTACAGGGGAGGGGAGAATCTGTTTCTTCTTTCCATGTGGGGTCTCCCAAGGGTTCCCTGCAATGATAAATGAAGTGGAACCAGCTGAGAGAGACACAGTGGAAGATGAATCGCTCCTCAGGACCTCAAACCTGCAACAAAACCAAGAGCAGGCAAAACCCAGGGTTAGTAGGAGCCTAGGCTGTGGGCTAGAGAAGCAGATGAAGTTCTTTCCTTTTAAAAAATTTTTTAATTGACAAATAGTAATTGTTGGCTTTCAAATGATGTTTTGACCTGTGTGTGTATTAGAGACATTCAATTGAGATAATTAACATATCCATCACCTAATTTATCCTCACCCCCCCCTTTTTTGGTGGTGAAAATGTTAAAAATTTAACTTCCCACAGCCAAAGGCCATGAGCTTCAAAAAGTGATTGTTTCTGTTTTCCATCATTAAACAATGTACTGCGGAGAAATTTCCATCTAAAATGAGATTAGCCAGGACATGACCTATTTTGGTTCTGCAATTGCTTCCTAGTTAGTGATGGTTAGAGCCATTCCGTGAGGTCCTTTTGAGCGTGGAGGGCTGAATGAGAAGGCAAAGGAAGTTTTGGTTCTCTTTTCGAGTCAGAGATTAACTCTTAGGTTTTCCAGATCGGCTTCTTTGACCTCACCGATGTGCTTTTGTGCTTTCACGAGGCAAACAACACCCTACCAGCCTCCTCAGTGAAGAAATCTCAAAGTGGAGGGCTGCACGTAACTGGCAGCACCAGGCCAGCCTCCAGCAATACGGATATGTGAGATTCAGGAGAAGAAGGAGCAGACGCTCCTCATTAGGGGCGAGAGAAGCGAGCGCATATTATAGCAGGGCGGGGATTCATGCAAGACTTTTTGTAGTTCAAGCTGAACTCATTTGACAGCATAGATACCCAAAAAATCCAATTAGAAACCCAGGGGACTGCCTATCAGCTAATTAAATATTCTCTTTGAAATTTACAGCAGAAAGACATTCTTTTGTCTGCCTTAATTCCTTTTTTGATACTCATATGTGGAGTTGGTCATTTTCTTCCCTGGGCTCTCCCTCATCTACATTTATGTTTCTAAGTAATATTGAGAGAGAGAGAGAGAGAGAGAGAGAGAGAGAGAGAGAGAGAGAGAGAGAGAGAGAGAGAGAGAGAGAGCGAGCTGTAGTGCGAGAGCCAATCATTTCTGTGTTAAGCGGTATCTGTTGGTGTCACGCTATAGAGGATGATGATTTGGCTCTGTCCCTGAACTATTTCCCCTATTCCATCTGTCAGGACACCCAGTAATTAATAACATTTCACATGCAGAGTTTGATTTGGTGTGCATGTGCAGATGCACACTGACAACTTAGATCTCTGTGTGTGCAGCCATATGCATGCGCAGCTATGCTGGCACCTGTCTGCGGGGATCTTGCTCTCAGGAGCGTCCTTCCACTACCAGCTTGGCACTTTCCTTTGCCTGTTTGCATTGTCAAATCCCCTTTGCTCAGTTCCCGTGTTGTTTGATTTGTTGCTTTGTGACAGTTGAAGATCATCTGTGCTTCCTGAGAAATACCACAGGGTAGGTTGACTAGGCTTTAGAATTTTAGGTATTAAGTAATTTTCTGTCGGGGGCTTACATGTATTCCCTACCCACCTTACCTTCTCTGCCTCATGGTAGAAATGTGATAGCATCCTGACCCCCGGCCGTTTCACTGACTGCTGTTCCCCTGTGGAAGTGTTCAGGGTCAGGGTTACTCTCTATTACCAGTATTTTGAAACATCACCGTGATGTGCATTGAAGTCTTTTGTGTTCTTTGGACTTCACTTGGTGGGCTGGTTAAATATGGACCTCAAATCCTCTGCTTCTGGCCTGGTTTACTTGAAAGGATTTTTTTTTTTTTTTTTTTAAAGGGGGAACGGTTTTCTTTCCCATGTTCCTGGTTTTATTAACTCCTGAAGCCCCCACTAGCACTTTTGCCTGGATTTATACGGCCAGTTTTCATCTTTTTATGCCTTGTGTTTCCCGCTTTGTTTTATTTTATGGGTGATTTCCTCAATAGCATTTTCAGAGCTTCACTGACCTTTTCATTTCTGCTGCTGCTTTTCATATTTTTATGTTTTAAAGAAATAATATATTCCTGAATCATGATTGCCATGCTATTTCTTAACACCCTGATGGAATTAACTATAGCTTCTGTGGAGGATCTATCCTGTTCTACACACATTCTATTTTCCACTACTCTTTTTCTTTCTTTTCTTTTTTTCCTGTTATTTGAATCATAACTTATTATAGTACACACTTTCCTTACATTTTTGAATATCCTTGACTTTCTACTTAGTTTTTATTTTTCCACATGTAGAAGTGGGAGAAGGGCTTGGCAGTAGGGGTTTTCTTTTGGGGCACTGTGGGAAGCTACTGCAACAGGGGACCTCCCTTAGTTTCAATATTTGAAGCTTTTCTTTTATTATGTTTGTCACTTTTCCTTGTGAAAGGTTTTTGATTTTCTGCCTTGAGGATGTAAATGTAACTATGTATTTATGAGAGGAAGTGAGAAGCAGGGAGAGGACCAGACTAGCCCTTGAGCACGTAGACACTCATGTGGGCCCGCTGTGCTCAACAGTGACTCAGCCACAGGAAGGACCTGGAGCTTGAGGGTTAGGGTTCCCTGAATTTCAAATGCTTAAGCCTCCCGTGGTCTGCTGGTGTGGAAGAGGCATCGCTTTCCTGCAAGCTGTAGGGCAGAGTGGACATTCAGAAGGCTGACTGCTCTCAGACCTCCCGCCACTGCAGCCTTTGCCCTGGCCTCTGTGCACAGGGACTTGGCATCTCTCCTTGCCCAGGTTCTCAGAATTCACAGCCTAAGCAGGCTTAATTTAGGCCTCTCTCACTTTCAGCTTAGCATTCCCAGATTTTGCCAACTTTAAGTTTATTATAATTTTTCTTTTTGGTTCCTAAATTTTATTGTTAACCTCAGTCTCCGCTTTTTTTTTTTTTTTTTGTCCTATTGGATTACAAACTCTTTTAATCTCATTTATTGACATTGTAGAATTTATTTTTAAAGAGAATAAAAAATTCAAAAAAAAAACATTAGATAGGATACAGGCTTTCACTAAACTGATAGGAATTCAGCAATGGTTGTTATATTACATATTGTTATTTTTAAGTTATTTATTTAGACTACCAGATATAAGTATGTAAAATTGGCCAAAAAATTAAAAAGAAGAAAAAACTAAGCATTAACTGTTCCTTTCAATAGACCAGTAGAAATCAACAATATGATTATTAGTATATCTAAGGATTATCAGATTAGCTAAGCTATCATATATATATATATATATATATATATATATTAGCATATATATATATACAGATTAGCTAAGCTATATATATATATATATATATGTATGTATATATATATATATATCCCCTTCCTTCTGTCTTTCCCCTTTTTCCTCATCATAGTTGTTCTTTCCCTTTGTGAAATTTCTTCCCTTTCGCAGTATCTATTATGCCTTTCAGATTTTATTTACTCTTTCAGGATTTTACACTAGGGAGACAATATGATGTTTGCCCACATGGCTCTTACTTACTTCACTGATGAATATGGCCTCTAGTTGAATCCTTTTACCAATAAAAGCCTCAAGTTTATCTTCTTTATAGCTGAGTAATTAATTCACTCTTTCTTTCTTTAGAGACACAGGTAAGTAACTGTGGCTTTCCATGGTTAACAGAGCCTCCCCACTCATTCCTTTCATGACCAAGAAAACAACTCAACAGAGCTACCGAAGGACATACACATTTAGTAGAGGAGTGCTCATTATACATTTACAAATTTGACCTAGGGCTATTTTAGTTTATACCCTATGTTTCAATAAGTTTGGCTTAATTCACATTATTGTTATAAGCCTTATTCTAAAAGAATCAATGGAGTCATCACCATTATCATCAATAAATTTGTTCGTTTACTTTTTATTTTATTTCATATTTATGTTTTGAATCAGGGTCTTGCTATGTAATCCAGGCTGGCCTTGGACTTCATATGTAGCTCATGCTGGCCTCAAACTCATGAACTTCCTGCCTCAGCCTCCCAAGTATTAGGATTACATGTGTTACCACCTTGGCTAATTCTTTATTTTTTTAATTGTATTTAGTCCTCCCCCCCAGTGAATTCAATTTGCATACAAAGCACTTGCATTATCATTGAACTACTACCCCTAAAGTATTTCTTGATTTCTTCCACTTATCAAAGACATTTTTTTGGCACCTCTTAGTATTCATCGTTTACTAAGGTGGCGGATATTATGGGTTGGACAAATCCATTTAAAAATGCCTCCCCCAAACTCATATGCTAAAAACTTTGCTGCCAGCCAATGAGATATTTGGGAAGTGATTGCACTGTGAGGACTGGCTTTCACTAGGTGGACTAATGCACTGATGATGTCACAATCTGGTGGCACTATCAGGGGGACATGGAAACAGGAAGGTAGGCCATCTTGAAGGAAATAGATCATGGGGCTAGTAGCTGGGGACTATATGTGGTCTATGGCTCCCTCCTCTTTCTCTGCTTCCTGGCTGTTATGAGGCAAGTTGGGTTCCTCTTCCATGTCCTTCCAACATGAAGCTGGACGTTTGCTCCTCATCACAAGCCTAAGAGAAATGAAGCCCACTGACCATGGACTGAGATCTCTGAAAATGTAAACACAAATCAACCTTTCCCCCTTTAAGTTTTTTTCCTCAGGTATTTGGCTGCAGTGAGGGAAAACGAAAATACAGGTGTCTGTCCGGTCATCATACTCTGTGGAATCATGTCTGTGTGCTATGTGATCACACTGATAGTACTTCTCCTCTCCAAACTAAAGTTCGTCATCTAAGAAATGGTGTTAATAATCCTCATATCTTATGTGAGATGTTGCACAAAAAGGGATGAGCACAATGAATGACCCACTTTAAGATCTTGATTAAATTTAGCTATTATTTCCATTATTGCTGATGTGAAGGAGAACAGCATTATGGGAGATTAGGAGTGCTTAGGTGTGTGTGTGTGTGTGAGAGAGAGAGAGTGTGTGAGAGTGTGTGTATTTGTATATGTAGTGAGACTGGTCTGCCCTGGTCTGGGAGTCACCTACCATGTTTGTGAATCTACTATTTGCTGGAAGCACATGTCCAAATGTTTAAAAAGAATCTTTATAGAAAACTTTCCCAGAAAGAGCAGTTGTCCTCTGATCTATTGGTTGTATTAACCGATTCATCAGGGAACAGATTTGCTTCTGTCTGCCTCTAAAGTAGAGCTGGTACCTCTGATGATCACAAGGAGCTAGAGAATGTCACAAGAAATGTAGCATCATAGCGGGAAATTTTATGGGGTTAGAACAATGCCATTGTTAGAAGAAGAATTAAGACCTCAAGAGAGGAAAATGAAAGGACGTAGGAGGAGGTGTGCTGTGTAGCATTTTACGTTTTTCAAACTTCTGGGTGAAATGTGATAACCTGCTTGGGGACAAGAAGAGTGAGTGCACATCATCCAGTTAGTAGAAGGGAAGCTGTCTGGTTTCTGAGTCGCTTCCATGATAGCAGCAGTGAGATTCTTGACTGCATTTAGGGCTTAGTAAGACAGCCATGCACACAAATGAAGACAGCAGAAGTTGTCATCGTGGGGTGAAGAATTTTGGGGCATCAGAAGAGTTAAATCATGGGCACCATGAAAAAGGAAGGGAAGGAGGAATAGAAGAGAGGAAAAGAATGTAGACTCGGGTTTCTGTTTTGTCTGCAGTACATGGAGCCATGAACAATTTTGAAGTTGTAGAAGTGTTTCTGGCTTGTTAGGGAAAGAATTATGAATATGAAAACATGGAACTATCTTTTAAGTATAAAATGTAAACAAATCAGTGCAGGAGATAGGTGTCTTCCCTCTGAATTTCCTTAGAAGGATAAGTACACGAGTCAATAAAAGATCAGAAGGAACTTGCTGGAAGAGGATAAAGTGAAGTAGCCCCAGTCCTCAGCGCTATCTCTGTTCCCATCTCAGTCTCTGTCCCTGTCCTGCTTTGTAGGTCCCATTGATGACTTCTTATACACTGTATTTTAATTGTGATGATTGTCACTGCTCTTCTTAATCTTTTTCCTAGGCTACATTTTTCCTGTGGCGTCAACCCAGGGCTCAGTCAGAAAATTTACCAAGGCAATGTAGAGATTTCTTGGAAAATGTAAAGCGTGCAATTTTAAAAGAAAAGCAAAGGAATGACTGGTGCTCAGTTCAGGGATTCCTTCAGGGAGCCTCAGAATGAGTGTGCGAGGGGTAGGCTGCAGGCTGGTGAGTCTGCAGAGAAGCTTCCTGGCGAAGTTCTACTCCTTGAGCTCTCTTGTGCTTACTGCAGAGGATGATGCAAGCTCCTTGCAGAATTCTGTGATTGATCACTCATGTTTCTCAAGAGAGGCACGCAGAGTCTCATCAAGCTAACTGCATGTACCAAAAGGTGCTGGATCTGGGTTTGGCCTCTTAAGCCACCAGCCCATTGCTCATGGAAACGTTGTGGCGCCAGGAGCTTGTCTAGGGCCGGGTTATAGAGGCTCAAGTTTCAGCCCTTCTGAAATCAAGGCTATCAGTGTGCTAGGAACATAGGTTTTGGAGGCGGAGAGTCTGGGCTTATTTCCTGGCTGGGCTACTTCCTAAGTTATCATTTAATTCTTAGATTATGATTTACCTCCTTGGGAGACAAGGCTCATTAATACTAGCATGGAATAAACTCTGAAAGGTATAATAGATAGACTAAAATGGAAAGAAACTGAATATAAGGAATAAGTAAGGTGAGGGAAAGGCGAAAAAATAGGAAAAAATGAAGGGGAAAAATCACGCAGGTACATACACAGGAGAGCTGAGATGATTGTGTCATTAATTTCCATCAGTTTTTTGAAAATAGCAGTTAGCATTTCAAATTTTCACTTTGACAAGCTCTGTATGCTAATATCTATAATCTGGGCAACTACACTGAACACAGCACTGTGCAATACAAAAGCCGTAGTTAAACAGCTCTCTTCTTGTTCTTCTAAATAGGGAGCATTTCTGATGCCTTATCAATTATCGTGCTCTCTTTAAACTAAATTAAAAAATAATGAAATGAAAAAGGTCAAGAAAAATTATTAAGGTTTATTGAAAGCAAGTGTTAATGTTCAATTATTTGCCCAACCTTGCAAACTTATATCTGTTAATCTGAGAAACAGATTTTCCGATAACAATATGAACTATAACGACCATTGTTAATTTGCCATTCTTGTTTTGAAATATGCACCATAGGTATTATATGTTACCCTACTTCTGTCTTGTTTTGCTTTTCCTTTTGTTTCTACCCTTAAAGTAAAAGAAATTTTAAAAAATAATATTAGTGTGAAAGCATGTTCTAAGTGCAGTGGGGTGACCCACCATCACTGTGGGTAATAACTGTGACACTGGCTCAGATTGTTGGTCCTGCTTAAAATCATTTGCTATCTTGAAATAACCAGTCCTGATCAACCCACAGAACTGCTCTTGTGAGGAGAAGTGCACTTTAGAGTCCATCTGAGGGTAGGCACTGTGGAATTTTTATGTAGGGTCTTTCCCAATTTTTTTTTTTTTTTTTTGTATTTTGGGGAAAGGCCTACAGGGTGTTCATGGTCTCACTACTAGATTGGACTCATAGTGATCTGTTTGTTTACAGCCTCCCTAGAGCTGGGATTACAGGCACATGCCACCATGCCCAGTCTCAATTGCCTTCTCAGCAAGCTTCAGGGATGGGGCTGGAATGGCAGGCCTGGGGATCGAACCCATGGCCCCTGCTCCTGCTTGCAGGTACTATAATCCTCTGAGCTATTTAGATGAATCTCCCATAACAGTTTAATACCTGCAGCTTGTATATCTTGGTGGATGGCCCTTTCATGTCATTTTACATATAGCTCTGATGTTTAGAGTGAATTTCAAACATCGGTAGACTGTGTTTTAAGATAGACTGCCACTCCCACATTATTTAAATTTTTAGGAAAAAAATTAATCCATCAGTATTTTTCATGTACCTATAGATCTAGTTAGAAATCTACTTTTATTTCTCTGGATGAGACAGAGGATACAATAACATCTGAATTATTCTCTATCACTCTGAGGAAAGGAAGGTCTTTTATGCCAAGGAATTCTATTTTATACTGTATAGGTATTGTGACTTGGTTTATTCAGCCATTTCTCTCAGGCTTTCACAGAAAGCAAAATGGCCAAGCAATGGCCATGACTCGTCCCGAAGGCTGACACTAACAACAGTTCTACAAAG
>PVJA010021939.1:0-34895 GCA_004027025.1 Myocastor coypus
TTTTTTTTTTTTTTTTTTTTTTTTTTTTTTTTTTTTTTTTTTTTTTTTTTTTTTTTTTTTTTTTTTTTTTTTTTTTTTTTTTTTTTTTTTTTTTTTTTTTTTTTTTTTTTTTTTTTTTTTTTTTTTTTTTTTTTTTTTTTTTTTTTTTGAGACAGGGTCTCGCTATGCAGTTGAGGCTGGCCTTGAGCTCACTTTGGTAGCCCAGGCTGGTCTCGAACTCGCACTGATCCTCCTGCCTCAGCCTCCCGAGTGCTGGGATTACAGGCGTGCGCCACCACACCCGGCTTCTGCTTTTGATTTTTGTCCTTTGTCCTGCATTTCTCCATCTTCTCTAAATCCTGTATATCCTTTGAAGTGGAAGTCATATCCCACATCCTAAAGAAACCTTCCCTATCTAATAGGACCATCAATCACCTGGCATTTGTTTCATCTCCTCCTAAATTCATTATGCCTCACCATTCTCCTTCTGAAAGTACCTCAGTGCCTCCTGTCTCCTATAAAATGGGCATACTGGTTTGGGGAGATAGCTCAGTAGAATAAGCGCTTGCCTGGCTGCCTGGCAAGCGCATGGGCCTGAGTTCAATCCCCAGTCCCGCAAAATAAATAATATAAAAATAAAATAAAATGGGCACGTTGATGATGCAAGTATATAACAAGGTAGAAAAACTTCCTGCAATCTTTGGCTAAAAACAGGTGGTTTTGTATTGTCACCTACTATACAGTACTGCAGAACATCACTCACTCAAGAATCAAGCTGGGCACAATAGCACATAACCTATTTTTCTGCATAAATTATAAAAACGTTAAAGACCCATTTTCAAACGCTTTATAGTCTTAGCACAATGCTTTGCACAAAGCAGACTTTTTTTTAGTAAGCATTGTTTGGATATTTATAATTAAATAATATTAAAAAAGTCAAAAATAAATAAATAAATACATAAAAAGCCGGGCGTGGTGGCTCACGCCTGTAATCCCAGCACTTGGGAGGCTGAGGCAGGAGGATTGGTGCAAGTTCGAGACCAGCCTGGGCTACAAAAGTGAGCTCAGGACCAGCCTCAACTGCATAGCGAGACCCTGTCTCAAAAAAAAAAAGACAAAAATAATAATAATAATAATAATTAAATAATATTGGCGTAACTTTGTTACAAAGAAGCACATACTTTGTATCAGTGTAAAATTGCAAAATATACACAATAAGGACTTGTCCATTATGTGTCTTAGGATAGGTATTGAATGACATTCTTTTTTTTTTTCTTTTTTTTTTTTTTGAGACAGGGTCTCACTGTGCAGTTCAGGCTGGCTTTGAGCTCACTTTTGTAGCCCAGGCTGGTCTCGAACTCACAAAGATCCTCCTGCCTCAGCCTCTCAAGTGCTGGGATTACAGGCGTGAGCCACCACGCCCGGCTTTGAATGACATTCTTTTATGCACTTTTTATTCTATAACAATGTTTCTTTTAGTTGACAGAGCAATTAAGGCGAAAGAAGCCAACCTTTAGAAACTTTATTTCTCGCGTTGCAATTTTGTTGACAGATTTTTCCGGCTTCTCGTAGAATATCTTAATGGCCACTATCTGGCCCGTATTCTTATGTCTGCATTTCATGACTGTGCCATAACTTCCCTCTCCTACTTTTCCAAGAGTTTCATACATTTCCATTTCCAAGCCTGGCTTCTATTTCCTAAAAACAAAGCAAGAAAATGGAAGGGGTTAAACATTTACACTTAGTTATTTTCAAACTGTACAGCCCTTACACCCAACCAAACCCTGCTTTCAAAGATAAGCGGGAAAAATCACAAGTCTTCTCCACAGAGACGCGCCTTTGGGAGCCGCCTTCCGGGGAGCTTCTGGGAGACTCGCGCCCTGGCCGGCAGGTAGGAAGCCGCCCTAGCACCTCCTCAGCGCCACGGGCACGAAGCCGCCCTCACCGTCCCCACACCGCCTTCCCGCCACGCTCGCTCCGGTCCAGTCACGAAGGCCCAGGAGCCAGGCAAGCCTCAGCACCACCCTCTCCTCAAAGGCCGAGTCTGAGAAGCCCGGACCGGCGTCGCGCCCTCTCCTCGCCGCCGCAGCCACCTCAGCCCATCCTGCGTCCCCGCTGGCTGGGAGCCGCGCAGTCCTAGCCCGACGACGCAACACCAGCCTTACAGCGCTGTCAACCTCCGCCCCCAGCTACCATGGCAACGGCTGGGCGGGGCGCGACGCTCGCAACGCAGTGCGCAAGAACGGATGCCCGCTTCATATGCCAGCACGGGATCCCGGCGGGGTCCCGACCCGGAAGGAAAAGTGAGGAGAAGCGGAAGCCACTCCAGGTGGGCGCCGCCGGATCCCGCCGGAAGCGGGGGAGGGGCACGTGGGACCGATGGCTGGCGCGAGGGAGCGGACGCGCAGGTGGATTTGTAGCCGGAAAGGGGATAGGGCCCCCTCCATTGATAGCATCGTCCCTGCAGCCCCTTTAAGGGAAACTGAGGCAGAGGTGTCTCGCTGATGTCATGGATTTGTTTTGAGAATACCAGCTGTTCAAGCTGAGACCTGGAGGGACGACTTGCACAAGGAGACCTCGAAGGCAATCTTGTGATTGGTTGTTCAAGTTACTTAGTTAATACATTAATATTCCATAGACTTGAGTTTGATTTAAGCAATCTGTACATCCTTCAAATTGAGTTAAGATGGTTAATAAAAGCCCTCCTTGGGGGCGGTGTGGTGGCGCACGCCTGTAGTCCCAGCGCTTGGGAGGCTGAGGCAAGAGGATCAGTGCGAGTTTGAGACTAGCCTGGGCTACAAAAGTGAGCTCAAAGCCAGCCTGAACTGCATGAGACCCTGTCTCAGAGAGACAAAGGGGAAAAAAAAGTCCTTGGGAGTGTAGCTCAGACACACACTGTCCTTAGCTCTCGCTAGAGACAAAACTATTAAACCCTATAAAAAATATATACTTTATGCCAGCAAAAAATGTTTTAACTCCTACTTGGGAGGCAGGATTGGTGTGAGTTCGAGACCAGCCTGGGCTACGAAAGGGCGCTCGAGGCCAGCCTGAACTGCATAATGAAACCCCGTCTCAAAAAGACAAAAAAGCTGGGCGTGGTGGCGCACGCCTGTAATCCCAGCACTTGGGAGGCTGAGGCAGGAGGATCGGTGCAAGTTCGAGACCAGCCTGGGCTACAAAAGTGAGCTCAGGACCAGCCTGAACTGCATAGCGAGACCCTGTCTCAAAAAGACAAAAAAAAAAAAAAAAAAAAAAAAAAAGTTGACTGCTAATAAGCCTTTTAAAAATTTCTCTTAACACATGCCAAAATTCTTAGACCTCTCTCCTTAGGAAAGCAAAGCAGATAATGCAGAGGTTCTGTTACACAGGTGGTGTGATATGCAGAGGGAAAGGGAAGCTGGTATCTAATTTTTTAAGAAGTAGGAACAGCTGGAGTTACAGCACCCAGTAAAAATTATATCACTAGTGCAAAGTGCTCAGAGTGCAGTCTTTATTGCAGCCTTCTTTTCTGTGAAGTATTACATGTAAAAAGCCACTACTGATCAGGGGATATAAAAAAGGGGGTGGGGTGGGGATATAGCTCAATGGCATAAGAACTTGCCCGTAAGTGCAAGGTCCTGAGTTCAATCCCCAGTACCAGAAAAAGAAAAGAAAAGAAAAAAGTCACCACTGGCTATGCTAGCCCTAAATAGAGGAGTATTATTCAATAAATTATATAGTCCAGCCAAGTGTGGTGGTGTACACCTATAATCCCAGCACTTGGGAGGCTGAGGCAGGAGGATCAGTGCAAGTTTGAGACGAGTCTGGGCTACGAAAGTGAGCTCAAAGCCAGCCTGAACTTAGTAGTGAGACCTTGTCTCGGAAAAAAAAAAAAAAAAATTGTAGTCCAGTGGGTCCCACGCCAGCTCATATATGAAAATCACACCTAGAAACATTGAAGTCACACTTCCAGAAATCTTGGATTAATTGGTTAAAGCAATTTGATTTTGTTTGCAGTACTGGAGACTGAGTCCCCAGGCCTTCTACCACAAGTGTATTACTAGAAATCATTATTTTTATAAAGCTTCCCAAATACTTATAACCTAATGCTAGAGTGAGAGGAGCATGACCGGAAGATGTCATGGTTTTTATTATCCAAAGTATTCAAAATTGATTTTCCCTTTGAAAAGTTACTCAACCATATAAAATAATTTTTATTTAAAAAGTCAAGCCAGCCCTGCCCTCAGGGCAGGCTGAGCTGGCCATATAAATAGATAAATAAACAAACAAAGGTTCTGAAACAAAAAAATAAATAAAATTAAAAAAAATAAAAATTAAAAAGTCAAAGTTAAGTGGACTAAAATTTACTGTTAAGCACATTTATTTTAGTATTTGTTGTGGGTTACATATTTGCAACCGACAAAGCATGAACCAAGGTGAATCCCTGCCTTCACTAAGTGTTCAGTATAGAGATACAAAGTTGCTACAGTATACAGTTGTTCTCTTCACAAATTCCAGCAGGCTTGGTAACTAGGACAGTATGTGATTTTTAATACACTGCTCCTGAGCTTTGAAACACACAGAATTTGTCAAAAACGTTATCTTACTTTGAAATGTCACAAACTATCAGGTTTCAAAACAGCTATAAATTTCTAAATAAACAAATTTTTAAGAAGGTTTATACAGCTAGCTATGTAGCTGCATAGTACATGCAGCACCCTAAAAGGCTAAGACAGTAGACCCATAAGTTTTGACCTATAAGTTCAAAACTAGCCTGGGCATTGCAGGGAGGCTTTGTCTCAAAAATTTTTTTAAGTGTAGAGGTGGTTTGGGGATGCAGCCCTGTGAAAGCCAGTAACTGGAAATGCACCTTACTGCAAAGATCCAGGGTTCAATCTCTAGTACTGCTACAAATAATAAAGTGGAAGGAAAGCAATAGTTTTGTAAATAGAGGAAAGACTGAAGGGTGAATTAAGATGTACTATGCACGTTACCAATTCCCTGAAATGACTGTGATCTTTTATGTATGACAAAAGTTTAATTTCCAAAAAATAAAGTTTTCTTTAGCACTTTACTACATGTAACCCTTGTCTTTCTCCTTAGCTATGGGAGAATAGCACTGCTATGGCAGGAAGGAAAAAAAGCAAAGGTAAGAATTTGAGCCTTTAGAGAATTACTGTGCGAATTCACAACAGGAGGAAAGGGCTGGCTACTTCAGTCACCCTTTACTGCAAGCAAGAGATGCAAGTGTTAGGTCCTGGAGACGTCGGGAGAAGGATGAGCCAAGAGTCGGTGCCTCAAAGTGTTACAGAGCTCTTTTATTATAAAGGTGTTATAGCGCTTTTTCTGGCTACGCCGGCATAGGGTCACCCCCACCAGGAGAGTGACCCCGAGCCGCTGTGTGCACGGGTTTTTATAGGGTATCTATGCTAATGAGGGATTCAGCAAGCAGGTTTCACAGAAGCCAATAGCATACGTTATTCGGGGGATTGGGGAAGGTGATTGGGGTGTTTCGGGATGGTGCGGGTCCTGCGGGCAGCTAATGGAAAGTGAGCCCTCGGGTAGCTAACGGGAAAGTGAGCCCTCAGGCAGCTAACAGGGATGAGGTGACTTTATTCTTGACCAGGAAACCAAAGGGGAAATTGGAACCTAAAGGTCTCAGAAAATAGAAAACTTAAGGAAACAGGAACTCACTTGGGTCTTATCAGGAACTAAGCAGATAAGCACTAGTCATCCGTAACTATGCATGCACATATATATATATATATATATATATATATATATATATATATATGTATGTATGTATATCACTCCTAACACAAGCAGAGTTTGAAGATCAGGAAAATGGAAAAGTTAATTGTTCGTGGCCCACACTAGCATGGGCAACCTTGAGGCCATGTGAAGGTCCTCATGCCACCCTTTTTTCCCTGATGAACTGAAGAACCCCCTTAAGTGCATAGCTAAGAAAGTGTTCAGGGTCCTTTTGAGCAATAGTCCTGAAGACAGGACAATATACAGAGAGAATGGAGTAGAGAAATAGGATCAACATTTCTAAGAAAGCTGGTGGGGGCACCTCTCTTTTGTGCCTTATTGTGTAGAAAACCTGAAATAACATCTCAGGCTGGATGTATAACGCCCACCCAGTCTGCAGCATCTCTTCCCCCAGATCTGAATCATTTTTGTAGGTTTCTGTGACAACCAGCCACCCAATGATAGGCTCTGAAAATTGCACCCTCACATATCTTAACAGGATACCCTATGTTAGGCAAAGCCTCAGACTCTTGACACAATCTTCAAATGAAAGCGGGCCCACAAGGTAAGTTAAATTTTCATTATTTTGTGAAGTCTTCAAAGACAAGCTACATACATCATTCTTTTATCTTTGCCCAACTTCCAAGCCTGGAAACCCCTTTCAACCATGGCAGTGCACGAGGAGACTCTTTGGAGCCCCAAGAAGGCATTTGGGGGTGGGGTTGACTTTGTGTGGGCCACAGCATTTGGCGCGGTCACAAAGAGAGAGGTCTGTGTGATCCCTTCAGTCTGCTTCCCTGCTCCACATACTAGAAATGATAGGCCACTCAAACAATCAAAGAAGAATTAAGCCCAATTATCTTTGGTTCCTTTATTTAGTTACGGTTGTGTCCCACGTCCTTCACAAAGCTCTCCTGGAACGAATGACGATCCACCTTCCTCAGCCTCCCAAGGGCTGGGATTGCAGGCGTGCTGCAGCATGCCGCTACCCTACTTAAGTTTTCTGAGACAAGGCTGAGGCAAGAGGATCATTAAACCGCCCGGGCCATGCCTGACTTGGTGGCCTTTCCGCTCTGCCTCTCAGAGCACTGGGCGTACGGGTGCACGCAGGCGTTTAGGTCTGGTTGTAGGGCACAGTGGAACCGTGTATAACATCCCTGTACCCGGGACAAACGACTATAAATAATGAAGGTCTGCCCCGGCGCCCCAGGTTTAAACCGCATCTCAGACAACCCCACTCCCCCGAAACTAAAGTCCCGGTAGCGCTAAGTGACCCGTTCCAATCGCGCGTCACAGGGACACGTGGTTCTAGATATTTCGCTCCCTCCCCCTCACCGGCGGATTGTTGACAACGCCGCCCGCGGTCACGTGGCCTTACGTCATCCCACCCCCCCTTTTCCCTGAAATCGCTGGGCTGGGATGCGTCTCCCTCACCGTCTAAACCACTGGCGGGGGTGGGGCGAGACAAGGTAGTGCCCAGGTTTCTATGTCCTCGGATCCAGAGCGTCGCGTGTGGGCAGGGAGAACACAACCTGTTGTTCGCTGCGAGTAGCCGGCCCGGCCTAGTCCCGGCCCACACCCCGGAGGCCCGCGGGGGCGCCAGCAGAGCCCGGGCTTCCCCCTGCTCGCGCGTGGTACGGGCGGAGGGCGGAGGGATCCGGAGGTGGCGGAGGGAGACGTCACTGCAGGTTGTTTGTGCAGTCTCGGCGGCGGCAGCGGCGGCGATCCGCAGTGATTCGGTCGCAGCGCCGGGGGGTGGGGGGGCTCGCGGGACTCTTTTCTTTCAGACGGACCGCGGAGTAGCTGGGGAGCATGTCGACTCCGGCGCGGAGGAGGCTCATGCGGGACTTCAAACGGTAAGGGCCTTCATCTTCGCCGAGACGACGCTTGCCCCCGCGAGCTGCAGGGCGGGGATCCCAGGCACCTGCCCCTGTGACCTGAGCGGTGGCGGAAGCACAGACCCAGCCTTTCTCTCAGTCCTCGGTGTTTGTCACTCCAATAGCGCAGGAATCCGTACACTCCTACAGTTTATCCTCTCCCCGAAAAGTGAAAAGCTGGCCATCGGCTCGCTTGGCGTCCCTGCTACCCCCTTCGGCCGGGGCCCCCACCTCAAAGCGCTCGGACCTCATCCTTACGTCCCAGAACCCCGTGGCCCTGTCCCCTACAAGAGAGCTCTGGCCGGCGCTCGGGCCTCACCTGCTGCACCAGTCAGCTTTGTTCGACGGCCCGCGATCGCCTTCCCCGTGGAGCTCTCTGTGGAGCGGGCCTGAGGCAGCCTCCCACCCGCTGCACCCTGTCCTTCTGCAGTGCGGGTGGTATTGCCGCGCGGGGCTCGGAGGTGGTTAACCCAGCCCCGAAACCCGACTCTGCCCCGCTTGCCCAGAAGGACCTTGAGAGCTAGGCCTCGGGCCGGCCGCCCTGGCTGCCAGGCCCTTCGGGAACTTGCCGCTGGCTGGTGAATAAAGCCCTATCTATAGCCTCCGCGATCTGGAAGCATGCCTTGCCTCGGAAGGCGCTAATCCGATACTCCCCAGTCCTCTGTTTGTAAAACAAGGTTTTGTTACGCGGTGTGGGGGTTGTAAGGAGGAAGTGACTTCTTTCAGCTTACCTTTTATTGAATCCTGGCAGGTACAAAACTGAAACTGGTGAAAAATTTAACATTACATTCTCAACGTTTTTCTGAAAATCTCCGCCCCAGGGCGGAGAGGGACCTACCTGATTGAAACAAATATATAATATAAAAATTTTGATTTGCCGCTCAGGAAGTAACCGTTCACCTTCGCCATTGTAAAGCCCTGAGGCTTTTGGAGGCCATTATTTTGGGCCTTGATCACCTTCCTGAGTAATTCATTCATAGCTCCTTTGTAACCACTTCAAGATAGCTGTCGCGTAGTAGTACCTCCAAGGCTTCTTTTCAGAGCACCTGTGTGCTTGAGTTCAGTCAAAATGTGATCTGTTTATTTGAACTAAAATGAGATACTGAGATGACAGTCTTTTGAAGATGTTGTGTTTGGTCCAAAAGTCTTCTTTTTTACAGTCTTAAAGACAGTTGATCTTAACTTCCATGACTGAACTTCAGATTGTTACCAGTTTATCTCCATTATTCTTTGTTCACTGTTGGATTTCTCTGTTTAATTCTGACCAGGACACATGGCGCCTGTCCCTGTTTTCCGAAGGTTTTTAGGTTGCAAAAATGTGGCTGTGACAGCTTTTGGAGGAGGCCAGGAGGATAAAATAAACCTTCTGTCAAAAACTATTTTCGTAATTGAAGGTGTTTTTAGACACTTGGTGTCTCTCTGTCTCTGCAGCATACTACACGAGTAGCTGTGGTCAATACATACAGTCTTTTAGGCTTAGAGCAGAAGTCTGATGCTTTAAAAATACCTTTTGCTGTTGAGGTTTTAAACTTTTTTGGTTCAAGGAGGCAGCCTCTATATACCTATTCTTGAAGAGGTCCTATCTTAGGCTTGCAACTTGAAGTAAGAGGATCTCCAAGACCTTTTGGACTTAGAGGTACTTTGGAGGGATTTCTAATAAGCATATATGCCTGGTGGACATATTTAAGTCATGTGGCTCATGCCAACTGAATACAATGGCAAGAAAATAAGTTTAGTGTTTCAAAGTATATGGTACATGCCAGGAGTACTGGTGCATGCCTGTAATCCCAGCAATTGGGAGGCCGAGTCAGGAGGATCAGTGTAAGCTTGAGGCCAGTCCAGGCTACAAAAGTGAGTTCAAGGCCAGCCTGAACTGCATAGTGATGCCTTGTCTCAAAAAGGAAAAAAAAAAAAAAAAAAAAGTAGATAGTACAAGGGGCTGGGGGAGATAGCTCTGTGGCACAAGTGCCTTCCTGGCAAGTGCAAGGTCATGGGTTCAAACCCCGGTCCTGAAAAAAGAAAAAAAAAATCAAGGTAGATATTATAGAGTTGGTTGGTGTTCTGTCTGGTTTTTATAGTAACCTTAGTATTCATGAAAGTTACCACTCTGAGCCAGGCATACACCTGTGATCCCAGTGCTTCGAAGGTAGACGTGGGAGGGTTGCTGTGAGTTCCAGGCCAGATTAAACTACATAGGGAGACCCTGCCTAAAAAAGAAAAAGAAAAAAAAAAGTGAAAATTGCTACTCTCAATTTCTAGATTGCAAGAGGACCCACCTGTGGGTGTCAGTGGCGCACCGTCTGAAAACAACATCATGCAGTGGAATGCAGTTATATTTGGGTGAGTTGATTTACTACATATTAAGTGTGTAATCTTGAAAAATGAATGTAGTTAGGCATAGTGATTCATGCCCAGAGGATTATAAGTCGAAACCCAGTCTGAGTAAGACCCGGTCTCAAAATTTTTAAAAAGGCTGGGGATTTAGTGCAGTGCAAAGGCCTTGGGTGTAGTGCCTCGTACCACTAAAAGAAAGAAGAGAATGAGGCAAGGAATACAGCCCAGCAGTGCAACAATGGCTTGGCAAGCTCAGGGTCCTCAATTCAGTTCTTGGCATCAAAAAGAGAAAGGAGGGAAGGATGGTAAATATGTAATAAATATCTAGGAGACTGAAGTGGAATTAGGATCTTTTTTCTTTTGTTTTTTGCAGGACCAGGGTTTAAACTCATGACCTTGCACTTGCCAGGCAGGCACTTGTGCCATGAAGCTATCTCCTCAGCCCCTAGAATTATGATCTTAATGACTAAAACTTAGTGTATATACATTTTTTTAAAGAATTTTTATTTTATTTTTTCTTGTTTCAGAACTTTTGTTTGTTTATTTATTTATATGGCCTGCTCAGCCTGCCCTGAGGGCAGGGCTGGCACAGCATGTGGTGTTGGGTATCGAACTGTGGTCCCTGCAGCCACCTAAGCTTTCCTAAGCAGGCGCTTTAGACCACTGGGCCATCCTGCCTGGCCCCAAACTTAGTATATATATTAAAACAAAAGCTGTTTCTCTTTTGAGGTACCAGGGATCAAACCCAGATCTTTGTATACACTGGGCAAGTGTGTTCCCTGTGAGCTACATCTTTAGCCCAAAATACACATTTTAGTAAGAATTTGGGGCTGGGGATGTATAGCTCAGGGGCACAAGTACCTGCCTGGCAAGTGCAAGGTCCTGAGATAAATTCCCAGTACAAAAAAAGAAGGCTGACTGTGGTGTTGCACACCTGTAATTCTATTTGCGATCCTGAGGCATGAGGATCACCAGGAGTTGGAAGCCAGCGTGGAATACATTGTTCAAGGACAACTTGAATTATACAAGACCCTTCCCCAAACCCACCCCACCAAAAAAGGAACTTGGGTAGTTATATACAATTTGTTCTGTGGGATTATCTTATAATTTTTTTGTTCTGAGGTGGAGGTCTCAATATATCACCCAGGCTGGTCTTGAACTTGTTGCTAAAAGATCCTTGCACCTTAGCCTTGTAAGTAGCTGGGACTGCAGGTGCACACCACCACACACAACAGTTTTTTTAAACGAGTGACCAACTCTGTTGTCCCAGCTGGTCTTAAGCCCCTGCTTACAGGTGGGTGGTACTTACAGTGTCTGTATTTAGGACTAGGTCTCACTATGTGGATCTGACTCCTCATAACTCCTGTTTTCAGCCTCCCAAGTGCTGGGATTACAGGCATGCGCCACCATCCCCAATCTCAATGGCCATCTCGGTGCACCCCTCAGGTGAGGCTAGCAAGGGCAAGCCAGGGTTCGAACCCTAGCCACTGTCCTCTGCCTAAGCAGGTGCTTTAGTCCACTGAGCTATCAGGCTTGCCCTTTTTTCTTTCACTCTTAAAATCAAGGTTTTACGCTAAAATATAAACAAAATATTGTCACAAACAAGTCTTTTAAGTTGCCTTGAGCCTGTAGTCCCAGCACTGAGGAATAAGGCTTGTATGAGGCCATTCTAAACCTCAGAGCAAAACTTTATATCAAAAGACCAGAAACCAAACCAAAACTTACTGAAAAATGAGTGAAATTCAGCCTGGCTAGAGTAAAATGTTCTGTTGTGTTATATTTGGGCTGAACAATGTTTCCTTGAAGATTTCAATATACCTTTGAAGTAATAGATTGACATCTGCTTAAGAAAGATTCAATGGGTTTATGGAGGCAGGGAAAAGATGTAGGCATTAGAATTTGGCCATCTTGGTGACATAAACCATGTTATTGCGCAAAGCAACAGGTTTTTGTTTTTTGGAGACAGGATCTTTCTAGCTAGTTGAGGCTGGCTTAAACTCACTGTGTAGCCCAGGCTAGTCCTGACCCTCCTGAGCTTCAGCTTCCTGTGTGCTGGGATTATAGTTGTACACTGTCACACCCAGCCAGGAAGCAAGATATTTTGGTTTGGTATTAAAGGTATCAACTTCCACCTTACTGTTATAAAACTAATCTTGTTTTTTCTCTTTAAGAATACACATAACTGTAGGGTGTGGTGATGCAAACCTGTAATCCCAGTGCTCTAGGGAGGCTGAGATAGGACAGTTACGAGGTTGAGTGCAGACTGGATGACACTGCTTTCTGAGACCCTGTGTCAAAGTTAAACAGAAAGGAAGTACTAGGGCTGTTCCTTAGTACAAAGGCCCTGAGTTTACTCTCTAAAGCAAAAACAAATATTTTTTGTATTTACATCTGGGTATCATGACACACACACCTGTAATTGCAGCTTCTTGGTAGGCTGAGGTAGGAGAACTGAGGGTTTGAGGACAACCTAGGTAATTTAGTGATGGTCTCAAAATTTAAAGATTTTTTTTTAAATAACTGGGAATGTAGCTCAGTGATAGAGCACTTAACCTACATGAGTAAGGTCCTGGGTTTGATCCCTATTCCCTTTTTTTTTTTGAGACAGGGTCTCACTATGCAGTTCCGGCTGGCCTTCAGCTCACTTTTGTAGCACAGGCTGGTCTTGAACTCACACCAGTCTTCCTGCCTTAGCCTTCCAAGTGCTGGGATTACAGGTGTGCACCACCATGTCTAGCTTCTCATTCCCTTTAAGAAAAAAAAAAATGGTATTTACAAAATGGTGAGTATTTGTGAGCGGAAGAGTTGTTTCTTTTTCTTTTTTTTTTTTTTTTTCAGTTTCTGAGCCAGGGTCTCTGTGTGGTTCACCTTGACCTTTAACTCTGTGAGCACAGGCTGATCTCAAACTCAGGCCCTCCTCTCAGCCTTTTACAAGGTGGAGTCATAGGTGTGTGCCACCACACCCAGAGCCCTGCATTCTTTCTATACTAAAGTCAGGAACAAATTGTTTGGTTTTGCAAAATCTTCACTACAAAGAAAACGCAGAAATATTACTCTTCATAAATCCATCTGGGAAAGTTCATGGCATTAAAATACAGTACCTTTGAATTCCACAAATCATCAGAATCCCCCACCCCGCTTTTTCTTTGTTGTCTGTCATTTCCATTCTTGTGTTTACGGTACCAGAGACTGAATTCAGGACCTGTGCTTGCCAGGCAAGCACTTATTCTACTGAGCTATCTCTCCAGCCCTGTCATTTCTATTCTTAAAGAACAGGAAGAAAACAAAACTTAAAAACTTTGTTTAATTATAAATTTTCTTATTTTCAGACCAGAAGGGACACCATTTGAAGATGGTAAGTCGTTCTTAACTTTTTTTATAGCATTAAAAGGGTGCTTCTAAGTAGGAGATTGTAAAACCAGCATATCTACTTGAAGTCATTTCTGTTGTTAATAAGCCAAGTAAAAACTAAAGGGGCCCGGCAGGATGGCTCAGTGGTCTGAAGCGCCTGCTTAGGAAAGCTTAGGCGGCTGCAGGGATCGCGGTTCGATCCCCAGCAAAAACATCCTGCAACAGCCCTGCTCTTAGGGCAGGCTGAGCCGGCCATAAAAATAAATAAACAAACAAACAAAAGTTCTGAAACAAGAAAAAGATAAAAAAGTAAAAAAATTAAAAAACTAAAGCTACTACTAAAGAACCTGAATTTATAAGACTTCACACATCAACTTGGTCACTTCTCCTAGCCTCTTTTCTGTGTTTGCTTTGCTACTTGCTTCTAGACTTAAGTGGATGTTAGTGTCCGTGTTGGGGTTAGTGACCTTTAGTTACCATGATGATGATGTCCCTGAGGTAAATAGCAGAAGAGGAAATAATGCTTACTTATTTTGTGTCTGTATTGATATTGGTGTTGAGCTGAAGTTTTTCTGAAACATACATAGCTGTGAGTAGCTTCACTTACTATGCTCTTTACCTACAAGCATTCTGTATAACCTTTTACATCTCAGGTTGGGTATTTTCAGGAGTGAGTACAAAGAGAAGGTAGTTCTAACACACATTTATGATTGAATTTGCTGAATTAATTTCAATCAAGTACTTGTATTTTCCCTGATTATACCATGAATTGGAAAAATTGAAAACAACTTTGGTGTAATTTTCAACATGACTGCATAATTAGTCCAGCAGCCAAAACTGTACAGAATACTGAACTACTTGTAAGGAGATAATTTGAATTTCTGATGGGGAAATAGTCCAAGTGATGATGTATCTGGAGTTATGTATCTGTTAAAAAAGAAAAAAAAAGTAGGCCTGGACACATCTTGGTTTACCAGCAAAAGTAGCACCGTGATGTTATAGTATCCCACTTTTACCAAGTAAACATCTGTGTCTATGTGTACACGTGTGTCTGTGTGTGTTAAAGGGTTTTTAGTGGTGGTTTCTAGGTGGCCAGCAGGAGTTGAAGGAGACATTTAAGGTTTGAGCTTTTTCACTACCAAGTACATCATGAGTTCTCAGATACGGTACATAAACCCCTTGGGATCTGAGAGCCCTTTTCTGTGGATCCCATGTGATACAATACTCAGTGTCCTCTTTATATTTTAAAAGATGTTTGTTTATGGGGCCAGTGAGATAGCTCAGCAGTCTAAAGCTCCTGCTTAGGCAACTTGAGGGACCACAGTTCGATTCCTGGCACCAGATGCTGCACCAGCCCCACCCCCTAGACCAGCTGAGCCTGCTATAACATACAGTTAAAAAAAAAAAAAAAAAAAAAAATTTAAAAGATGCTTGCTTTACTTTTTTTTTTTTTCTTGTTTCAGAACCCCTGTTTGTTTATTCACTCATTTTTATGGCCGGCTCAACCCACCCCAAGGGCAGGGCTGGCGCAGCATGCTGTGCCGGGGATCGAACCGCGGTCCCTGAAGCCACCCAAGCTTCCCCAGCCAGGCGCTTTAGACCACTGAGCCATCCTGCCGGGCCCTTTACTTCTAAATGCATTCTTTTTTTTTTTTTTTTTTTTTGCTTTTTGAGACAGGGTCTCACTATGCAGTTCAGGCTGGCCTTAAGCTCACTTTTGTAGCCCAGGCTGGTCTCGAACTCACATTGATCCTCCTGCCTCAGCCTCCCGAGTGCTGGGATTACAGGCGTGCGCCACCACGCCCGGCTAAATGCATTCTTGAAATTATTAAATTCTGACCTTTAGATAATGCTATATGTCTGTATATCTTTTTAATATATTCTGTGTGATAAGAGAATTAGGAGATAAGGCATTTTCTTTGCATACCAAAGCATGACAGTTGTCTGGCAGAAAGACTTTGGTGATTGAGCAGTAACTTGAGCTATTGAGTTTTTCATAGAGTGCATTTTAATTAAGCGAAGAGCTGGAGCTCAGGCTTAGTGTCGGTCACTGCCTGCCATTCAGGAGACCTTTGGTTTGGTCCTCTGCCTCACAAGAGGGGGAGAACTGCGCTTACCAAGGTTTGAATGTATGGCAGATATATTCTCAAAAGTAGAGCTGGGCGTGGTGGTTCACGCCTGTAATCCCAGCACTTGGGAGGCTGAGGCAGGAGGATCAATGTGAGTTCGAGACCAGCCTGGGCTACAAAAGTGAGCTCAAGGCCAGCCTGAACTATATAGCGAGACCCTGTCTCCAAAAGACAAAAAAAAAAAAAAATCAAAAGTAGCTTAAGTTGGCTGTTAGCTTAAGAAGAGGAAGTGAAAATAGTTGTCACTACAGAGCTAGGGAGATAACTAAGTGGAATAAGTGCTTCCTAGGCAAGCACAAGGTCCTGAGTCCGATCTCCGGCACCTAATTAATTAATTAATTCTAGACTAAACATGTCATATATTATTAGGGCCAGCCAAATAGCTCAGTAGATTAAAGTACCTGTAAGCAGGTGTAGGGGCCAAGGGTTCAATTCCCAGGCTTGCTATGCCCACAATTGAGATTGGGTGTGGTGGTGTATATCTTAATCCAGTTCTTGGGAGGCTGTACACAGGCAGATCACTAAGAGTCTGATCTAGTAGAGAGACCCTGAACACCCTGTAGACCCTTCCCTAAAAATTACATATATATATATATATACATATATATATATATATGTATGCATATATATGTATGTATACATATACATTATATATAATTATATATGTGTAGGTATATATTTTTATACATGTATGTAAATTTGTCACTGATAATGAATTTCTGATACTTATAGATGATGTTACTTATTGTGATATTTTGATAGTGCATAATTTGGAAGACCTACGTAACTTGAATGAACTAGTATTTTCCAAATGACTAGTGCATACATTAGGGGTTGGGGAGATAGCTCCATGGTATAAGTGCCTGCCTAGCAAATGCAAAGTCGTGAGTTCAAACTCCAGTCCCACCAAAAAAATAAAAATAGAATAAAAAAATAAATACATTAAACCGCATCATGATGATAGGTGAGACTGATGCAGCTGGGACACTGGACATGTCTGTGGTAGAATGCAATATGTGTGTAGCATGCTCAAGGACAGGGCTTCTTTCTCCAGTGCCACAAAACAACAATGTTTTATGCAAAGCAAAACATCTTATTTGTAACTGAGTACAAAAAGTTTGCTGATAGTTTCATATTCTACGTTGAAACCTTTAAAAATTGTATAATATTAAAAATAGTGTCTACAGTTATCTAAAATGCTATGAAAATATTCCTTTCAGTCATGTATTTGTATAGGGGTATTTTTTTTAATGTACTGTGCTTCAACTAAAACAACATAGCGTAACAGATTGAGTGCTGAAGCAGATAAGGGAGTCCAGCTGTCCTCTGTTAAACCAGTCACTAAAGAGAATTGTAGAAACATGAAATGATGCTCAGTTTGTCACTAATTTGCTGCTAAATGTTACTGAAATAGTATTTAAGATTTTTGTGATACAAATATTAATAAATATAATCAGCAGTTTGCTCAAGATAACCTACACTGACACAAGAGCCAACTGCTTTGATTTCAGAAATTTTTCAAGCTCATTATTGAAGAGCCATTACTTGGAAGTTAAATGATGTTCCCCAAAAAAGGCTCTTGGCAATCAGAAAGTGACAGATACTACTCATACCTCGTCACATTCTAATTATTTTTCTACACTGTGCTATGTTTATGCTGCTCTTGAAACTTTGTGGTTTGTTTGTTGTACTTGGAGGTACTGGTCCACTGATAAGCACAAAAGAAATCTGAAAAGACAAATACAAAGCCATTTACTTGGGGGCTGGCAAGATGGTTCAGCCATCTAAAGCGCCTGCTTAGAGCCGGGCGTGGTGGCGCACTCCTATAAATCAAGCACTTGGGAGGCTGAGGCAGGAGGGTTGGTGCAAGTTCGAGACCAGCCTGAGCTACAAACGTAAGCTCAAAGTCAGCCTGAATTGCATAGCGAGACCCTGTCTCAAAAAGACAGAAAAATTAAAGAAAGAAAGCACCTGCTTAGGAAAGCTTAGGCAATAGCAGGGACTGGTTCCATTCCCAACACCACATGCTGAGCCAGCCCCACCCCCCAGAGCAGGCTGAGCTGGCCATAATATGGGGGTGGGGCGGGGAGTCATTTACTTGTGGTTGTTCCTTGGGAATAGAATTAGAACTAAAATTGAAAGCCTCTTGTGTACACTGAAGAAGTTGTCTTTGTTACATAATTTTTAAAATACTTGTGTCTTTTGCCCATTCAATACTGATTTAAACTGACCAAAATACACACCATTGGGCTGGGGAGATAGCTCAGTAGAATAAGCACTTGCCTGGCAAACACAAGGACCGGAGTTCAATCCCTGATTCCACAAAAATAAATAAATAGATAGATAAATAAATAAATAAATGTCACAAAATATACACCAAATTGGCCAATAGCCTATAATAGGCAGCTACATTAGTAATGATTACTAATTCTTACATTCAAATGAAGAGATGGGAATGAGACTGATCTACATTACAACTTATTCCTAATCTGAGTTTTTAGCCATGTGGTCAGCCCCTGTGGCATCCAACTTTTAAAGTATGACAAACTATTTGTAGTTTCTCAAGTATGTTTTAAATCTTGGTAGCTAGAGCACCAACACTCTCCAAAAATACAGCAGTTAACACTTCCACGAGCAGCACATGGGATGCTGCTTCCCCCCGTGCTCGCCTGTGTGGCTTGTTTCTATCTCACGTAGACAGAAGGCTATTAATCTGTTCTGTATGCTAAACCAGAGCTCACAATCAGATTTTCTTGTGGTTGTTTGGAGACTAGTATAAGATTTAGAACTGATGATGAAATTTAAAGGGTATGTATGTTTTTGCAATAATTATTTTGGTTTGTTTTCTATCTAGGTACTTTTAAACTAGTAATAGAATTTTCTGAAGAATATCCAAATAAACCGCCAACTGTTAGGTTTTTATCCAAAATGTTTCATCCAAATGGTAAGTACCAGTATATTAGCTATCATAAGGGCTGGTTTCCCTCTTTTAAGAAGGATGGGGAGGGGGCTAGGGATTGGATCCAAGACCTTGTGGTGCCCTGAAAGTGTTCTACTAGGAGTGAGTTACTCCCTGTGGATGTTCCTTCCGTGTCCATGTTAGCCACATTTTTGTATCTGGAATCCTATCAAGGTTTCACGTTTGAGTTTCAGTTTTGTTTTAGTTAGCACTGAGTTGAAAGTGATGTGTAACTAAGCTAGAATAGTGCGTGCAATGCCAGCTACTTGGGAGGATTGAAGGTGTCAGCCCAGCCTGGGTAATTTAGCAAGACCATTATGAAAACAAAAAGGGCTGGCTGTGATGGCTAAGCAGATGTTTACAATTTTAAGTAGCACTTTGAATCAATCTCTCTCTCTCTCTCTGTCTGTCTGTCTGTCTGTCTGTCTGTCTATCTACCTATCTATCTATCTATCTATCTATCTATCTATCTATCTATCTATCTATGCAGTACTCTACTACTAGATTATCTCTATCTCCCAAACATTTGGGGGGGATTGAACTCAGGACTCTGCACTTGCCAGGCTGGCACTTAACTCTACTGTGCTATCTCCCTGGCCCACTCCGAAACATTTTTGAAAAACAGTCTTTTCAGATACCATGGATTACTTCTTTAGGAATGTTTTTATTTTTGTTCATTTTTTTGGTACAGGGAATCAAACTCATGACCACACACTTGCCAGGCAGGTGCTATATCCCTGACCCTAGAAATGGTTTTAAAAGTGGGATGGAAAAAAAAAAAAAAAAAGTGGGATGACTGAAGCTGGTATACCTGTGATTCCAGCACTCTCAGGAGCTGGGGCAGGAGGATTTCAAGTCTGAGGCCAGCCTGGATAAATTAGCAGGATGTATCAAAATGTCAAAATGGGCTCGGAATGTGTCTTTACATGAAGGCTTTGAGTTAATCCCCAGTACTATAAAAACAAAACAATGCAGTCATTGGATAGACAAATATAAAATACAAAGAAAAGTAAAAAAATAAGATTGCTCATAATCCTATTAAAACAGATCTACTTACATTTTGATGTTTAATCTCATAAGTGTTTTGTATATTTCAAATGAAAATATTTAGGGGCCCTGGCAGGATGGCTCAGTGATCTAAAGTGCCTGCTTAGGAAAGCTTGGGTGGCTGCAGGGACCATGGTTCGATCCCTGGCATCACATGCTGCGCCAGCCCTGCCCTCAGGGCAGGCTGAGCCGGCCATAAAAATAAATAAACAAAAGTTCTGAAACAAAAAAATAAATAAAGATGAAATAAATTTTAAAAATTAAAAAAAATATAGATAATCTTTTGCCAAAATACAGCATTGGGGGCCCTGCAAGATGGCTCAGTGGTCTAAAGTGCTTGCTTGGGAAAGCTTGGGCGGCTCAGGGACCATGGTTTGATCCCCGGCACCACATGCTACGCCAGTCCTGCCCTCGGGGCAGGCTGAACCGGCCATAAAAATGAGTGAATAAACAAATAAAGGTTCTGAAACAAGAAAAAAAATAAAAACCAAAAAAAAACCAAAATACAGCATTGAATATAGTTTAAGCATGTTTTTTTGGGCCGGCGAGATTACTCAGCAGTCTAAAGCGCCTACTTAGGCAAGCTTAGGCAACCACAGGGACCGCATCTTGATCCCCAGTACCACATGCTACACCAGCCCCACCCCCAGGGCAGGCAGAGCCAGCCATAACATGCATGCATACATACATACATACTTACAGTTTTTAAAAAGTTTTTAGTATGTATGTTCTTCCTACCTTCTTAAAGTATACATACAATTTTTTTTTTTTTTTTTTGAGACAAGGTCTTGTTATACAGTTCAGGCTGGCCTTGAACTCACTTTTGTAGCCCAAGCTGGTCTTGAACATGCACCGATCCTCCTGTCTCAGCCTCCCAAGTGCTGCGATTACAGGTACATACAACTTTTGGTGACTGTGCTGGTAATGGTTATATGAATGTTTATAGGCAGCAGAATCTTGTGTAGCTCATGTTGGCCTCAAACTCACAATCAACCTGACGTGGCCTCCAAGGGATGGAATCTAGGGCGTTGTGCCACCAGACAAGTGCTCTAGCATTGTGCTCCAGCCCCAGCCCCAGATGTACCATCTTGTATTTTGCCAGTCTTATCATTTTGTGGACTAAAGGAGTTTCTCATTTTTGACTGTTACTGTGAGCATCCCATAAATCGTTGTGCAAGTTCTTGATTATTTCTTTAGGAGTGGACTCAATTGTGTCTTTAGCACTATTTCTAGGAGTGGACTCAGTGTCAGTAAGTTTCTCAAGAGTTTTATTTAAGACTGCTTTAGAAGTATGGGTGTGTGTGTGTGTGTGTGTGTATTGAACCCAGGACCTGGCATCTGTGCAGCAGGTATTGTATCTCAGTCTGCACTCCCACTATTAAAGTACAGGGTCTCACTCCATAGGTCAGATTCTTAGTGATTCTGCTGTTCTTAACCTCCCAAGTGATGTCAGCATGCCACAGGGGTGGGGCTAGCACTAGCATGGCATGCTGGGATCAAACCCTGGCCACTGTGTTCTGCCTAAGCAGGCACTTTAGTCTGCTGAGCTATCTGGCTGGCCCTTAAAATACAGAATTTCAACAGATGCTTTGTAGTGTTTTTTTGTTTGTTTGTTTGTTTTTGGGACCAGGGTTCGAACTCACGACCTTGCACTTGCCCAGCAGGCACTTGTGCCTCAGAGCTATCTCCCCAGCCCCTTGTACTGTGTTTTTTAAAAAATAAATAAAATAACTTCTTCATGATGATAAAATGCAAAATCAGAGACTTGCTTTAGTTCCAAAGACAGGTTTTCTTATGAGCCAAAAAGGTTTCATGGCATGTATAGTAGTAGTCTATGTCTATAATTCCTACATTGGTGACTGAGGCAAGAGGATTTCAAGTTTGAACTCAGTATGGACAATTTAGTGGTTTAGTGGCACCCTGTCTAAAAATTTTTAAAAAGCACTGGTAATGTGACTCAGTGTGAAGGCCTTGGGTTCATTCTCCAATACTTTAAAAAAAGCAGAGCAAAGAGTTTACTTATTTCCTAATATGTAAAGCTCACTGGGGCCAGGCATGGTGGTGTATGTCTGTAATCCCGTTGCTTTCTGGAGGCTGAGGCAGGAAGATTGTGAATTTGAGATTTCCCTGGGCAATTTAGTGAAACTATTGCAAAAACAAAACAAGAAAACTCCACTTTTGACTGGGTCAGGCATTTAGATTATATTAAAAAATCTTTTCTTAACTGTTAACGTATGACAACATTAACATGTAACGAATTTAGCATTGTCTTTACAGTGTATGCTGATGGTAGCATATGTTTAGATATCCTTCAGAATCGATGGAGTCCAACATACGATGTATCTTCTATCTTAACATCAATTCAGGTAAGTGTGTTTGGGTGTGTTATAGCTTTTCGGGATTCTATGGGATACATGCAGCTCCTTTAGGCCCTGTCTGAGGACCACATGAGCAAGTGAGTAGCTCATTTTCCAGCACCCAAGTGCCCCTTGGCAAGCAAAGCTCAAACAAGAGTACGATTTTCCGCTGGCTGGTTTGCTTTTGTGTCACTTGACCATACAAGACCAGTCCTCAGTCTGTATTCTGATCCTCTGTAAAATTGTTCTCACAGGTCAAGCTTAACGCCCATGTAGCATAGTCAGGGGTTGTGGAGAAGAAATTGTTGGAGAAAGGTAAAGGTAATTGCTTGGAAAATCAAAGGGACATTAAGAAACTGCTAAGCACAGAGAAGCACTGAATATGCTTTCTCTTAGAAGCATTTCTGTTTTTTGGTGTTTTTTTTTTTTTATGGGACCAGGGATCAAACTCAAGACCTTGCACTTGCCAGGCAGGCACTTGTGCCCCTGAGCTATCTCCCTGGCCCCAAGCATTTCTGTTTTTAAATGAAATACTGAGTATAACTATTTGTCAGAGCAATCTGGCAGAGTATTTCAGAGCTGACCTTAAATAACAGTGTTAGAGGAGGGATGCATTTTGGCTTCTGACCTTCTATTAAAATATATTTTTTTTCTATCAGGCTTTATTATTTCTGGGCGTCTTACAACCTTCCTGTTCTTTTGCTCATTGCTAAATGGATGTTTATTTATCAAGGAAACAAGATTCACCCCTAGCTTACTGTCAGATACTTGCAGAGTAACCACAAGAGAGTCCAGTGAGATGGCTCAGTGGTCTAAGGTACCTGCGTAGGAAAGCTTAGGCAACGCTGGGACTACAGTTCTACCCCCAGCACCACATGCTGCACCAACCCCAGGGTAGACTGAGCCGGCCATAATAAAAAAATAAAAAGTAACCACAAGAATAGAGGTTAAGGCTAGGGATGAGGTTCAGTGGTACGAACACTTGCCTAGTGTACATGAGGCCCCTGGACTGACCCCAGTGCCACAAAAATATAAATAAAATTTTAAATAGTTTACCTTTTGGAATTTTTGTTTTATGAAATAGGGTTTTGCTTTATATAGCACATTCTGCTCTTGAATTCACTGTATAGTCCAGGCTGGCCTGAACTCATGGCAGCCCTCCTGTCTTGGCCTCCTGAGTGTTGGGATTATAAGTGTGCACCACTATGCCTGGCTCTCAGAAAATGTTGGTTACTGAGGTATTTATAGGTATACCTTAACTAAAATAAGGTCTTTTTTTTTTTAATTTATTTTATTTTTTTCTTGTTTCAGAACCTTTGTTTATTCACTCATTTTTATGGCTGGCGCAGCCCGCCCCAAGGGCAGGGCTGGTGCAGCATGTGGTGCCGGGGATCAAACCACGGTCCCTGAAGCTGCTCAAGCTTTCCCAAGCAGGCGCTTTAGACCACTGAGCCATCCCGCCGGGCCCCAAAATAAGGTCTTTCCTGGTTAATGAGAAAGTGTCAGTAGGCTAAAGAGAATGTTGTTTGGGAAGGGTTCTGGGAATTAAAACCATAGCCTACTCAGCTGTTATAGCCTCTTTTTGTGGGTGTGTGAAACAGGATCTTCCTTTTTGGCCAAATTGCCCAGGCTTGGGGTGAACTTGCCATCCTCCCACCCCAGGAGGCAGAGTACCTCACAGTATGGTATTCTTTTCTGATATTAAGCAACTGAGAATTACTTGTTTTAGAAGCCTAAGTTCTTTGGCAGCAGGAAACCTCTTGGCTATTTCCACAAATGTTTAGACCTAAACATAGATGACACACAAATCTCTGAAATAATTTCTATTGTTGTGTGTGGTTGTTTTCTGTACTGCATATCTGAGCCCTGCTGGTAAAAAGAATAACTGCAGATCTGTTTCTCCTTTTCCAGTCTCTGCTGGATGAACCAAATCCAAACAGTCCAGCCAATAGCCAGGCAGCACAGCTTTATCAGGAAAATAAGCGCGAGTATGAGAAAAGAGTTTCGGCCATTGTGGAACAAAGCTGGAATGATTCATAATAGACAACTGGTCTGTTCATCTTTCTGTCCATCTTCCTCTTCACCGTTGTGTATAATTTACCTACCAGTAGAAAGGCTAACAGATTTTAAGTGCCACAAGTTTAAAGAATTCTGCAGAAAAAAAGAAAAAAAAAAGTCCATTTAGAACTACAAAAGCTTGTGTATCTTGTACTTTTTATTGCATGGTGTGAACTAAGTTATTGCTGCATAAATTTGTAATATATCCTGTTTGTATTTTTTTCCAAGTGTATAATGTTGGTGTGGAGTTTTCATGACAGAATATACACATTTTGTAAATCTGTACTTTTTTCAAATATTGAATGCCTTATTTTTGAATTCTTTAGATTTTTAAATTGGAGAAAAGCACTTAAAAGTTTTTTATATATGAATATTACATGTAAAGCTGTTAAAATACATAACTTCAGTGCAAGAGACTTTGTCACTTATTTCCTTATCTGTGTAGAAGGGGTTAATAAGTCTCTAGCTCCATCAATTGATAGTTTCAGCTTCAATTTCAGAAGAACTTGTTCCTATTTTATCAAGAAAGTCTTCAAATTTGACTCAAATACCAGTTACAACCTCCAACTTTATTTGAATGTACCTGTTAGTTTCAGTTGAGTTACTATAGACATAAGTGGTTTGATTCTGTCCAACTCTGTACTTTGGCCCCTTGTGAACAGTTTCTTCATGCATTACTGTTTAACTGTATCTTCTGCAGTTCTACCTTGGGACCTCTACCATGAGCAGAGAACTAATGCAACTTATTCTGCTGCTTGGTAGCATTTTAAGAGGCTTTTGATCAATGAAGAAGGTGAAACCATAAATGTGTACCACAAATTCATGCCCCAGTATTAGCAAAGAATTGGTTGCATTGGTTTGAGTAAAGCAGATATTTGGAAAGAATTTTGGTGTAATTTAAACATTTGAAAACTACCTTTTAATGCAATTGCCTATCTGTTTATTCTGAGAAAATGTTTCAACACCAGGGCCTGCTGAGTTGCTTTTTCTTGTGGAGATTTTTTTTTTTTAATCTCCTTAAGTTGTATAAGTTGTATTGCATCTTAGTTTACTGGATAAATTTAAAACACAGTATTGTAGAAAGCTAATATAATCTTACGCCTTCAAATAGTATAGAAAATGGAAAATATACAAGTAAATTCTGTTGAACCACCTGTGTAGTCAGTCTTTCTAGTGGTTAAAGCAGCTATTTCAGTACCCAAGAGTTTCTTATTATCCATGTCAGTATTGTAGAAAAGCCAACAGGTTCTGTTTTTTAGGAGATTGGGTTATAGGGTGGCAGTGTCTTCAGGTTGTATTCCTTATGCATAGTTCACTGTGGAATGGAAAGTGCTGGTGTTTCCCCGCTTAAGTTATTACTGACAAATACACAGTATGTGGTCTTGTGGGACATTGGTACAAATGGGAATTCACTCACTGGAATTGTGGCCAAAATCAGAAGATGATTGACTTGGAAATAGTTCAGGGTCACGCTAAAGAAGTGATGCTTCTGTAGTACAGGTCCAGAAGTACAGAAATGCATTCCAGTGACACCTGGATCAAATAAGTAGTGACTGAAGATCCCTACCTTACCTCCATAAGTGCTGTCTGGGTAGAGCTTCCACACCTATTTCTATCTTGTCTTTCCTTGCACGCTAGAAAGCTGGACAATTTCAAGTACTGACAGAATTGTAAATTTGCTGCACTTGACTCCTTAAGTCATCACCTGCAAGAATCTCATGCTTTACTAGGCATAGTGACACACACCTGTTATCCCAGCACTCTCACAGGCTAAAGTAGGATTATTGGGAGTTCAAGGCCAACCTAAAACTACACAGCAAGACCCTATCTCCAACATTCCCCCATCCCATGCCCCTAAAAAACATCTTATACTTGAAACTCTTAGGAAAGATCTATTAGTAATTCTTTTTTTCTTCAGGCTTGGAACAAATTCTTTTTCTTTAATTGAATACTAGAAGGTTCAATTTATAAGATTACATCATACAGAAAATGTTTATTTTTACACTCTAGGTAAATTTATGGTATGGGGAGAAGCTAACCCAAAATTTAGGTAAAGATTTATGTGGCTAGATTTGTTAAAAGTTTAGGGCTGGGGAAATAGCTTGGTGGCATAAGGGTCTGCCTGGCAATCACAAGATCCTGAGTTCCATCCCCAGTACTGCATGCCATGCTAGCCCCAGAACCAGGCATGGGGGTTCATGCCTATAATCCAAGCATTGAGGAGGCTGTGACTGGATGATCATTACAAGTCAACGTGACTGTGACAAAATTGCATAATAACAATACTTCTAGACTAGAACAACCTGCTCAAAGCACTATTCTTTTTTCTTGGGGGGGGGGGGACTGGGGTTCAAACTCACAACCTGGCACTTGACAGGCAGGCACTTGTGCCACGGAGCTACCTCCCCAGCCCCTCCAAGGCACTATTCTAAGCACTTAGGTGTAAATCATTCTACTTCAGACTCAGTTTATAAGAGTAGGTATCATTCTATTACTGGTGAGAAAGTTGGGTTCAGAGATAAAGTGAACTCTCATGGACAACCAGCTAAGTGGTAGAGCTGGGTTTGAGCTTATTTGCCCTCAACAATACTAGAGGATTGGGGCCCAGCGGGATGGCTCAGTGGTCTAAAGCGCCTGCTTGGGAAAGCTTGGGCAGCTTCAGGGACCATGGTTCGATCCCCAGCACCACATGCTGCGCCAGCCCTGCCCTCAGGGCGGGCTGAGCCGGCCATAAAAATGAATGAATAAACAAAGGTTCTGAAACAAGAAAAAAATAAATAAATAAAATAAAAAATTCTTAATACTAGAGGATTGAGTTTATATCAGATACTCTGCTGAACTTAAATATTTGCTACAAGTTACAAATGCTTCAGTTGTAGAGTTGAATGTATTGTATCTACCCAGTTGAAAAGCCCACCCTTTTGCTAGTATGAACCAATTGGGTCTCAATATAGGAATACCTTTCAATTTCTGGTAAAAAAAAAAAAGATGTGACTTAAATAAACCACATGTCCCCTCTTTGAAATCCCTTTGAATCTGTAGGAGTGCCCTACACTCCTTAAACCCAGCCATCCCCACAAGTTGGTTCCATTAACAATAACTTCTGGAATCCTGATGTAAATTCTTAGACAGGTGGAAGGTAGTGGAGGGGCTGGGGAGATAGCTCAGTAGAATAAGCACTTGCCTGGCAAGCACAAGGGCCTGAGTTCAATCCCCAGTTCTGAAAGAGAAAGTTATTAGAGGTAAATGAAATAGCTGGGCATGCTGGCACACACTTGTAATCCCAGCACTTGGGAGGCTGAGGTAGGACAATGACTCAGTTCAAGGCCATCCTGGGCTAAAGAACAAGACCTTGTCTCAAATTGTTAAAAAGGAAAAACCAGAGAATTGATTTAAGGCTGCTGCTCCTCTTAAGCCCAGAAGATAGTTACCTTCTTCCCCCTCCTCTTTCAAACAAGGTCTGTTGCCAAGAATACCATGGTCCACCAGCTCAGGTAGATAGCAGCACTCCTGAAGAAAAGGATGCCCATGGTTTGCAGCTCTTAGGTGGGCCCTGTGTAAGATCACGATAGAAAACAATCAGCAGTGTACGGTTCTGGATTGGTGCTAGTAAGTACAAACAAGGATCTAGAAGCTGTTTATTACCTCATCCCAAATCTGTGGGCTAATTTCCTTTTCGTGTATAAAAAGACTGGTACTGGGCAGACTTGGGAGTTTAGCTCATCACCAGCCTTCACTATGGGCAGGAAAGAATACCTCTGAAGGAAAGTGAAACTACTGGCCTTGCTGTGCCATGACTGCTCACAGCATCCTACATGGGCGTAGAATGATGTGGCTTCTGGCAGAGACTGTCACAGCTGAAGGTTGCTGTCAGAACAATCCCAGGAACAGGGACGGGGATTATGCCCACCAGTAAGAGGAGCAGGGGCAGCAGCACTGAGGCCAGAGTCACAGAGCTCTGCCCTGGCTTTCTTTAGTATGCATCAGTTTATAGGTTTTTGTTTGTTTGTTTGTTTGTTTTTTGTTTTTTGTTTTTTTTTTTAAGGGAGGAAAGGTTCATTTGGCTCACAGTTTGTAAAGGTTTCAGTTTAACTGGCTGGCCCAAGGTAGGGTGACACATGACAGACAGGCATTACAGAGGACAGACAGTTTATGTCAGGCAGAAGGCAGCAAAGCAAACAAAGGAGTTTGTTTTTGATGGGGTGGGTCTTTGGGACAGCAATAGGGATGAGGTTATAGGAACAACACAAATAGCAGTCAAACTGTAGGACGTGCATTCAAAATAAGTATGGGCAGGAGGCCCAGGAGATAGAGGCCCACTGGGGTCTAGGCCAAGTCCTCCAGGGTCACTAAATAGCTCTTGGGGTTGGTTTGTTATAAAAGGGGAAAGTAGGGGCAAGAGATAGCTCAGAGGCAAAAGTACCTACCTGGTAAACACAAAGACCCAAGTTCGATCCCCAGCCCCAAATGCCCCATATGCCATGCAGTCTGGGCTCTGTGCACTTGTGCCAATTTGGCCCCAGATGGTGGCAGAGGCCTGTAATCCCAGTACTTGGGAGGTTGAGCCAGAAGGATATCTGTGAGTTTGAGACCAGTGTGGAGGCTACAAAAGTGAGCACAAGGCCAGACTGAACTCATAGGGAGACCCTGTCTCAAAAAGGGGGAAGTGGTCATAAAAAGTAGTAATACTGGGCTGGCTAAATAGCTCAGCAGATTAAAACACCTGCAAGCAGGAGCAGGGACCAGAGGTTTGATCCTCTAACCTGCCATGCTGGGCACATTGAAACAGCAATTGAGACTAGGTGTGGTAGCACCCGCCTGTAATCCCAGCTCTCAGAAGGCTATAAGCAGGATGGTGCCAAAGGTGAAGAAGGAAGCCCCTGCCCCTCCCAAAGCTGAAGCCAAAGCAAATGCTTTAAAGGCCAAGAAGGCCATGGTGAAAGGTGTCCACAGCCACAAAAACATATGAACGTCACCCACCTTCTGCCATCCCAAGACACTGGCTCCGGAGGCAGCCCGAATACCCTTGCAAGAGCGCCCCAAAGACAAACATGCTTGACCACTATGCCATCATCAAGTTCCCCTGACCGAAGAGTCAGCCATGAAAAAGATCGAGGACAACACCACACTCGGGTTCACTGTGGAGTCAAAAACAGTAAGCACCAAATCAAGCAAGCTGTAAAGGAGCTCTACAACATGGATGTTGCCAAGGTCAATCGCCCAATCAGGCCTGATAGAAGAAGGCATATGTTCAACTGGCTTCCGATTATGATGCATTGGATGTTGCCAATGAAACTGGGATCATCTACACTGAGTCCAGCTGGCTAATTCTATTTTTTTTTTTTTTTTTTTTTTTGTGGGACCAGGGTTCGAACTCACGACCTTGCACTTGCCCAGCAGGCACTTGTGCCTCGGAGCTATCTCCCCAGCCCCCAGCTGGCTAATTCTAAACATATACATTTTCCCCCAGTAAATAATAATAATAATAATAATTGGGTAAGTCAAAACGTAAATGAATCAGTTTTCCCACCTGAGATGCTGGAGACAGCTGGTGAAGGGAACTTGTGATTAGTTGGCCAAGGCCCAGAATCCCCAGCCAGCATGATGAGGTGATGAGGAATCTAGGCTTACAGGACAATGGCAGAGGCCTCCCACAGCACTGGAGCAAGGCCATATAGCACCAGCTGCAGACCCCAGCTCCACAGGTACAAGAGGCCCAGTTGCACATTAGACCCTGTGCCCCGACTTTAAACAGACCCAGGGGCTGGGGAGATAGCTCAGTAAAATAAGCACTTACCTGGCAAGTGCAGGGTCCTGAGTTCAATCCCCAGTACCACAAAATAAATAAACAGACCAACCCCCTTGCAGCCTTGAGGACAGAGTGTGGTTGTATGAGCATAAATCCTAGTTGAAGCTTTCCAATGTTCCCAGCTTGGCTTCATGGGGACAGGAAGGGACGAAGCAGTGGCAGCTACTGCACTGGCACTGTCACAAGCCATGGATCTTAATAGAACCTCTCATTGGACACAGGGGGCCCATTTGACAGATGCCCGCCCTGAGGTCGAGTGGTGCCTCGGTACTGTTATTTGATCCCAGGAGGTCAAAGGAGCACCAGAAATGACAAGTATCAAATTGTTTTGCCTAGAAAGGATTAATAAATCAGCAAGGCAGTCACAAGGCCTAGAGGGCTCAGTAGTGCACATGTGTAATCCTAGCACTTGGAAAGGTGAGAGAGGAAGATCCCAAGTTGGGGCCTGCCTGGGCTACATAATTCAAGGACAGCCTGAACTAGAGACCCTATCTCAGAACACAAACCCTCAAGGTCTAGCTTGCCTGTCTAGCTTACCACACAACCAGCACTCAAGACAACTTGCACATCCAAGATGGGTAACAAGAAGGGAATGTGCACGTGCCCACACACACTGGCCAGTTCTCAGTCCTCAATGTGGAAATGGCCAAAGGGAAAGGGAAATGCAGTCTTCAGAGATGAGGCTTTTGTGTGCTTTTCTTTGGTACTGGGGGTTGAACCCAGGACCTCCCACCTAATATCCAAGTGTTCAATCCCTGGTACTAAAGGGGGAAAAGAAAAACAATTCCTTTTGGCCATGGATATAGCTCAGTGGCATAAGCATCTATCTGCCTGACACAACATCCCAAGTTCAATCCCCAGTACCAAAAAAGGAAAAAAACAGAAACAGAAACAAGCATTGGATCACTGAGCTGCATCTCAAGCCCTTTTCATTTTTTATTGGGATGTGGCTAAGTTGCACCAAATGATTTCAAACTTGTGATGGTTCTGCCTCAGCTTCCTGAGGTGTGTCCATGGCACATAGCTAAAACATTTGTTTACTTACTTAGCAGCACTGGGGATTAAACCCAGGGCCTTTGTCCCAAACTACATTCCCAGCCTTTTTAAATTTTTGTCTTTTTGGGCCCGGCGGGATGGCTCAGTGGTCTAAAGCGCCTGATTGGGAAAGCTTGGGTGGCTTCAGGGACCTCAGTTCGATCCCCGGCACCACATGCTGTGCCAGCCCTGCCCTCGGGGCAGGCTGAGCCAGCCATAAAAATGAGTGAATAAACAAATAAAGGCTCTGAAACAAGAAAAATAAATAAATAAATAAATAAATAAATAAAAATTTTTGTCTTTTTGACACAGGTTCTCTCTGCAGTTCAGGCTGGCCTTGAACTCACTGCGTAGCCCAGGCTGGCCTCAAACTTGCAATGATCCTCCTGCCTCCACCTCTGGAGTACTGGGACTATAGGTGTGTGCCACCATACCTAACCTTATTTTGCGGGGGTTGGAGGTGGGGGAAATAGTATTGCTAAATTGTCTAGATTGAGCTCAAGCTTGTGAGTGATCTTCCCACCCCAACCTCCCAGAGCTAGGATTACAGGTATGTACACACCAGCTTTGAGGGTGAGATTTTGGTGCCAACTTGCTTTTAGGGGTGTTTTTTTTTTTTTTTTTTGAGAGAGAGAGAGAGTCTTGCTGTGTAGTTCAGGTGGAACTTCAACTGCATAGCCCAGGCCTGCCTTGAATTTGTAGGCTGCTCCGGCCTCAGCCTCCTGAGTGCTGGGATTACTGGCTTGTGCTACCATGCCTAATACCCGCTTTCATGTAAAGCAAACGCTGTGGTCACTAAGCCCGTCCAGCTCAGGCTGGCCTCTCCTCTGCTCATTGCCCCTTCATTACATCAGGGAAGGTTCGCAACCAAGCTTGCCCTGGCATTCTCTCAGCCAAGTGAGGTCAGAAAGTCTTACTCAAAGATGATGTTTGGGTCGATCCACCTGAAGGCTAGGAAAGGGACTTGGGCTGGGGCCAGATAAATTGTAACCTAACAAGGCATCCCTGTCTGACAGTGCTTTCAAGGATAAAACCTCCAGCTCATGTGCCCAGGTCTAGGTGAAAACAGGCTCAAATCTAAAAGGAGCTTAGTCTTTTTCTTTTTTGTTTCCCATTCTTTGAAAATGTGCCCAGGGGCTGGGGATTTGGCTCTGCAGTAAAATGCTTGTCTATCAACCTGGAAGCCCTGGGTTTAGTCCTGAGCACCAAAAACAAAACTTAAACATCCCCTAAAAAATAATCCAGCCAAAAAAATAGTGAAATCAAAAAAGACCAAAAACAAACAGAGCAACTAACTGAGTGTGTTCAGTTGCATCACCTTTTTGCCAGTCACCTTAGCTGGAGTCAGGTACATGGGTGTCTGAGCAAGGTTTCGGGCTACTTCCATTACTGACAGGACACATGCAAGGGACCTGGAGGTGCTGGTGGCATAGGGACAGCCTTGGAGGCAAAGCAGTCCTAAACTAGGCCCAGAGGTCCTACCCTGCAGGCAGAGCAGTGAGCTTTGAGGAAAAAACTGTTGCCTGGCTTGCTTGTCACCCAAAGGGCAGAGGCTGGCTAAGGTGTGCACTCAGCTTTTGTTGAATGAAGCAATTTCCATATAACAAAGTTGGTTTAAGTCCTGAAACTCTTGCCTCTGAAGATGTACACGTACTCATACTCAGAGATGCCACTAGGTGAGATGACAGTATGTGACCAGGTGTCAAGAAGGCACACAGGTACACAGCAGACAGGAGCTGAGGAAGTGGGTGACGTGGGTTATGCACGTGGGGGGGGGCAGGGATCTCATCTTAGATGGGATGATATACATTTTACTAGATTGCAAACTATGGATTGACAACTGGTGGCCAACTTGCAACATGCTGCTGAACTGAACCAGTGTGGTGCTGGGTGGGGAGGGTGCCCTAAGGACTGTTGCAAACAAAAGCGCTCAAGAGGAAGAGAAGCTGTTAGGGAGTTGTTCTCTTGCAAGAGCGTGTCATGCTTGCTTTCCTGATGAACTAGGCTGTTATCATCAGAGGAGCTTGGGACCTTACTGTCTCTGAGAATGGCTATTTACTTTAGGGAATCTCTAGTCCTTACCTTGAGCATCAGTTCCTGGCTCCGGAGGCAAGGATGGTGCACTATTCAATGTCCTGGAGAAGCTTGTCATGCTGGCTTTACTGATACAGACTCAGCTGTTCTCACTGGAGGAGCTCAGGACCTCATGGCTAAGGCACCTACCTGTCAGGGGAGCTCTGGTCCTCACCTTGGGCATTGCTTCCTGGCTCCAGTTCAGATCCCTCAGCTGCTAGTACACATCCTTCATCCCTCTGGCACGGACTTTCTTCCACTGACCTTTGAGCCTTCCCAGCACAGATCAATGACACAGGCCTGCATTGTCAAGGGTTCTAGGCTTCTCTTGCGCTTGCTGGAGGCACTGTTATGGAATCTAGGTCTTCAGCTGGACTCAAGCAGGACATTACCATGGGACCCAGGTCCTCAGCTGAATCCTTGGTCTTTAGCGTGCGTAGATTTCCTGCATTCTCTTCATATGACTCTGGATGGTTATTATAAAAAAAAATCTTATAAACTCTGTGTCCTATATTGTTTTCCCTAGTCAACACTGACTAAAACACAAAAACCAGAGGATGGGCACTAATCCCTTTGAGGACCACGGTCAGATAAGCACCTGGTCCAAATGAACCCTGATGAAGTTCAGAGGAATCCATTACTCTGGTAACTTTATTCTGATGAGGCAAAGGCGGGTCACAGACACTAAGGGATATTTCAGAAAGTGATTTTCCTGGGTGTTGGTAACATGAGAAAATATCAGTTACCTGAGCTTACGCAAGCACATGTGCACATGTGCTTCTCACAAGTCCCGAGACATGGTTAACTGAAGAGATCCTCTCCTAGTCAGTATGCAAAGGCTTGCTAACTGGGAAGGCCCCAGGCCAGTCTCAGGCCTCAGGGTTGAGGAATAGACTGGAGTATATTTCTCTGGTTGATTTGCGGATAGGCAGGGAAAGAGACTTCATGTAATCTCACTATTATTCCAAATCTGGGGAAGAACCGTACATACGAAGGCCAGAATCCTGCACTTTGTGTGTGGTTCAAGCACTTGTGTCAGGGCTTACTAAAGGGCTGCTTTGCCAGGTGTGGCGGCATGCACCTGCAATCACAGTACATTCAGGAGGCTGAAGCAAGAGGACCGCTAAGCTGGGGCCAAGGCTAGCCTCCATAGTGAGATCAAAGCCCGATATTGTCTCAAAAAGAGTATTTTAAAGGCTATTTTATCTGCCCCACAAGGAATGCTGCAACACATTTAATTTCTTTGCAACTTTTCCAGAAATGCAAAAATGAAGTTCTATTAATACTAGCCAATTTCATAGGTGGGGTAGTAACAGTTGTAAAAGAGACGAGAAGGAAAACTAGGCAGCTTAAGCTGAGAAAAACAACAGAGAACCTGTTAGAAAATTTTAATCAGAAAATTTTGGAGAGTGGGGTCTGGCGGGATGGCTCAGTGGTCTAAAGCGCCTGCTTGGGAAAGCTTAGGCAGATTCAGGGACCGCGGTTCGATCCCCGGCACCACATGCTGCACCAGTCCTGCCCTCGGGGTGGGTTGAGCCGGCTATAAAAATGAGTGAATAAACAAATAAAGGTTCTGAAACAAGAAAAAAAATAAGTAAATAAAATTAAAAATTCTAAAAAAAAAAAAAAAAGAAAAGAAAATTTTGGAGAAGTCCCCAAGTGGGACTGCAGTTAGCTGAGTGGGGAGCACCCACCTAGCATGCACACGGCCCTGGGCCATCCTACAGCTCTGCAAAACTAACCAAACTGAAGGAGACTGGGGCACAGATCACTGCAGCAGTTTAAACTGATTTAACAGAAAAGCTATGATTTTATTGAAATTCATACAGAATAAAATCCATGAGAAACCTATGGGAAATATTCTCTAAAAGTGAATACTAGCATTTGCTCTCCACTCTGTAATTTGATAAGGCCTCACATATTTGCACAAAACGAAAGGCTGTAGGTTTTACTCAGTAGCCTGAGAGACATGGAGAACCTACAGAATAACTGACTGCCTCCTCTCCAGACGCTGGGAGTGGATCGCAGCGCCCGGGCATGAGTTCTGTAACACTGGGTCGCACTCCAGCCTTCACTGCAGACACCCAGATTTTTTGTAGGTACCTCCTCCCATGAGCCAGCTCACAAGTACCTCAAGTCCATGATGTGATTCTCGTT